>JACEII010000003.1:1733300-1767980 GCA_014332785.1 Antheraea mylitta
GAAAATAGAAAACAAAACCGAACATTGAAAACAACAAAATAAATAACAACATGATTATTACGTCACGAGAACACATTCCAAGCATTTAAATAATATAATTCTCATTAACAATTGAATGTCTATTTTTTTTTTTTAACTTTATTTTTGGCAATCAATCTTTCCGATTATTACTGCCATTGTCACGTAGTCAATAATATCACAAACTTCGTGTGATCATTCCAATATTAAGCATCGTGTGAAACCATATTCTAACAAGATGGTGGATCCCTTGCTAGAACCTTCCAGGGAGTTTTTGTGGCATCTCAGAATTTCATGCTCCGTGTTATTATTTTCCATTCACTTCACTTATGCATAATAAACTAACTATATTACGTAAAACACCACCAAATTTACACAATATATAGTCAAATAACACAAGATTATGAATAAAATATAAAACCCACTACATGACAGACTAAAATCCCGCCAAAAACTCTCTGAATGTCTATGACTATTCGCTCATTAAAATGGTAAAAAATGTGTAGAAGCTCTACTTCACAAATTCATTTTATTTATTTATTATTATCATCTTTTTTTATATAAATTTATTATTCTCTTTTTTTTGCTCGTTGTGAAAAATGCAAAGTGCAAAACACTATTGTTTATTATATCATGGACTGATGTAGTTTTCCGAAAAATCAATCACACGTTTAATTCAGCGTCATTTTGCCAAATGACTCATGGTTCGTATAAACTACCTATTTACGCGTATACTTTATAGTATTTGATTTTATATTTCTTTCGACAATAGGTTTGATTTAATGCGTAATTTAAACTTACATCAATCTGTGTTGAGTGCCCTATCATTAGCGTATGATGGTTTTAAAATCGCTTACTACAACGACACCATGAACACTAATACTGGCAATGCTACAGCAGCTCCAAAAGTAGTTCGGGGAAGCTGTTAAGACCTTGCTGGATCAATAACGAAGGCAGACGGAAAAAAAAGCAGCACCAAAACAATTAAAAGAAGAAAACCGTTGCTACATTACATTAAATTAATTGAACTTATTTGCTTATAACATTTTATTGCTTATTACACCTGCAACTTTTTATTTATCAAAATTCTAAACAGCACACACACACATTAGATTTCCATTCTTATCAGATGTAGTTTCTATAGATTAAGATCTCGCCTTTACTGTTCATTTTTGTTGTAGTACGTTTTAACTGATTCCGTGTTATTAAAACCCATCCATACTCGCAATTAGACTTTACTCGGTGACTATAATCGTTAATGTTCAGTGCCGGCCACATATTTCGCTACCTGAATACGGATGCACTCTTCGTCTGCAGCCTTGAATAAGCCAATCACTGCCCACTGCTTGTATATATAATTTTTTTTCCGAAGTGACTACGCTATTGGCCTGACGGATCTTCACAGCTTCACCGAAGTAAGTAAACTCTTGTCCATCTCTAATTTTAAATGACTATATCTTGTACTATTTATGTTTTTACTATTTTATGTACTGGCTGTATTTTAGAAATTATTAAGAATCATTTAAATTTCGTTATTTGTATATTAAAATTATTCCCATTAGTCTGGTTTTCGCGTCTATTGACATTCGCAGCAATAATTATATATTTTTTTAATAAATGCATGATATTAATCAATCAAAAATACGATCGACTGCACAATTTCAATACAAAGTATCAATATTATGTATACACAGGCCTCTATAATACGCGTCGCTAGTCTGACGGAAGCTTAACACGGCTGGTCACGAATACAAGTATGTCGCTTGTCGCTCACTGCAAAAAATACTGCTCAACGCACCTAAAGAAGTTTTCACTTCAAAAACTACAATATTATTTCAACGAATATTGTGGAAATATTCCCGTATCTAATATCTAAGGAGTCCATATGACCCATAAAGTGACGTTTACATTGTATAGTATGTAATTAGCTACGGCATATCGCGGCGGATGATTTCTCCAGGGCGTCTGTGACGCGGTCATAGCGTTCTACATAACTGTTTGTGAGTATCGGGCCACGAAATCGAATAAACTTGGAGATTAATCTTCATATATACTTAATAAACACTAAAAATTTAAAAATAAACGAACGAATAATAATTATCGACTTATGACTCCTTAAAATACTCGTATCCAATCATTGTTGTATTAAAAAGCAAAGGAAAATGACATGTAGGAGTTTTTGGCGGGACTTTAGTCTGTCATGTAGTGAATTTTATATTTTGCTAGCCACTGCCCGTGACTTCGTTCGCGTGGAATAGATATTTTGGGCTAACGATAACAAGCAGCAGGATCTTTCAAGAGGGAAAAAAACCCGATTTTCAAACATTTTTCACTGGTGCTCCGCTCCTATTTGTCTTAGCGTGATGATAGCTTAGCCTATAACCATTCTCGATAAATAACCTATATAACATTGAAAGAATTTTTCAGATTGGACCAGTAGTTCCTGAGATTACCCCCTACAACGTCACAACGTCACAACATCACAACGTCACAAACTCACAAACTTTACCTCTTTATAATATTAGTATAGATTCATATTCTTGTGTTATTTGACTCTATATTTTGTAAATTTGGTGGTGTTTTACGTAATATAGTTAGTTTATTGTGCATAAGTGAAGTGAATGGAAGATAATACCACGGAGCATGAAATTCTGAGACGCCACAAAAACTTCCTGGAAGGTTTCTCACAAGGAATTCACCACCTTGATAGAATATTGATTCGCACGATGCTTAATATTGAAATGATCATACGACGCTTCTTATATTATTGACTACGCGACAATGGCAGTAATAATCTGAAAGATTAAATGACAAGATTACAAAAAAAATGACATAACATTTTAAGGATTTCATTACGACTTAAAAGACGATTGTAAATTGGGTCTAATTAAGAAATGAATTAAAAAGTATTTGTCCTCAATTTTTGAGCATTATTTATATATATTTCAACATATATATAAATGAAATGGATGAATATTTGTTATAAGAAATATACAAATACATATATGTGCATACATTATGAAATTCGCCAATAGATGGTGAAATGATATTGTTATAGATATATATGAATAATCTATATAAAAATGTAACTCTACATTTATCACATAATTCATTTTCCCATTGAAATTAAATTATAAATATGAAACTAAATATGAAACATTTTATCACATGAAACAAAAAATATTTTGAAATTATGAACTTTATGGTTCTGTTGTATTCTTTTCCTATTCTCTTTGGCAATATTTGATCAACCTGCATTTCCATAGTCATAAATCAATGACTTGTAGCCAACGCAAAAATAATAATTTAAAAAAAACTGCGATTTAATATGTAAATGGTATTTATTTCAAATGATAAAAAATGCCGTCATAATATAGCCTAAAATTTCGCTGCTTTCAAAGCCCCACTTCAATGTTCCAGCCTCTCTTAGATTAACAAAAAATGTTTAAATGTTTGTCAATCTCGCAAATGAGTATTTTCATAGTAACCGCTCACAACCCAGTCTATTTTGATTTCTATCAACATTATCTTCGTGTGCGTTGTTATCCATCTATTCAAAGCACGGTGAAACTGCTCTCAGATTGTAGGATTCAAACTCGCTTCACACTTATTGTTACATTTTGACCAATTTAAGCAATATGTTCATCAATTTTTACATGAAATAGTAATAAACATACATACGTTCTCACAAGCTTTCTGGTGTATAATATTAATGGTATCAATTCAATAACCAGATACTTTATAGACTTGTCATTTACTAGCGCAGCTTGCTAATTTGTACGCCTTAATTACAATAATTAATTGCAATAAAACATAACCAATAAACCCTGAATGTTATTATCCACAAGTGAACGACTTTTTACAATAGTCATATATACTCTCATTTTTAGCGGTATAAATGTTTGAACTTTCCCTTTGATCATATGTACCATAAGAACATAACGGTAACAGAGGTAGCTAAGTATCGACTTCAGAATAACAAATATAAATGATGTATCATGCATACTATAACTTAAAAAATTCACTCGTTTCTTTACAATTATTCATAGAAATACCTAGTACATAGAGATACCACTTCCGTTGCTATAATTGAATTTACTATTTCGAAAACATGGTCACAAAATAGAAAAGTCTCCACATAAGTCGCTTACAGACTATACCGGAAATAGATATCTCGACATCACTGTACAAGGCCTAAGGTATCGCAGCAGGCCTCAAAAACGCTGGCTGGACGTGGTGAAGGCAGGCATAAAGGCGAAATCTCATATAAAAGGATGCCGAAGACCGGGGAAAGTGGAGAAAACTAAGTAGAAAAGCGGACCCTGGCGCCAGGCCGAGAAAACGCAAGAAGTAGAAGAAGGCTACAAATTAGAGGATCATTATGCAAAGTAAAAGACATCTTATTTCATTTGCATGCAATTACATACTACTAGCTGTTAGCACGAATAAATTGCGACAGCGGAAATATAGTCAACAACCACTGCACGAATTATAAAAATCTCATTACAGTTATGTGCTTCTGCCAAACGTAAATCAGTACAAATAAATCATCCAGCTACTTAATAATATGTTGTCCCAAATTTTGCCATGATCTCTCGGCATTTTCTACTATTCATAGATTCTACTTTATATCAGAAGATTTGCAATTGCTTTTCGAAGCTTGAATTAAATATAACCTAAACTTAAGTTTTAAAACCTTTTCATTACCGTCAAAAATGATCAGTCGAAATTCATTTCATGCGGTGGTTACCAGATAAGATTGGCTCTGTTAAATTAATCCGCAAGAAGGGTGAGTCAATTAGTTCCCCATATCGCATCGAGACGCGAGAGATTTGATTTCTCAAGGGCGCTGCACTGCGCCCGCCGATTCGATCTTAATGGTACATTTCATTCGAATAACGCGATATTAAACTCATAGTATCTTCGTTTTATTTATACGAGTTCTGATACTCGTGCAAATTCCAAGCTCATTTCATCCATTTTTTTTTAATTCACCTTATTAATTGAAGATTTTCATGTATGATTGAAATATACAGCGTAAATATAAAAAAAACTAAATTGTAAGCTAAGTGAAGTTACTAATTGTCAACGGTTGTTATAATTTATTTAGTACAACAGTACAGTAAAATTAATAAAAGAGATTTTTAAAACAAAGAAGGCCTTACAAGAAATGTACTAGAGATACTTACAGTTAATATTTAATCCATCCAATTAAAGAAATTGATCCGATGTCCTTGCATTTCAAAAACCAGAACAGCTAACGAGTTTTTGAGAATTAAGTTTTAGTATAATCAATTGACGGTACACGTAATAACAAAATATAACACTCTACATTCATGCGCGTTTTTAATTATCAATATCAATGCATTAGGCAATGTACGCTTCTGAAATAAATAAATATGAGAATACAGTTGTATAATTGTATTCTCATATCTATTTATATGTGCTGTGTGTATACACTGCCATAAAATCCCAAACCAAGCATAGATTGTACATTATGACTAATCGATTTATTAAGGTACCTCTGTATATATACCTAGGATACAGGATTGGCAATTATGCCCATCATATAAAAGACAATCGTATGCAAGAATGCGAACTGTCACGTGTCGGTTATATGAGATTAGCTTCTACTCTGGACTTAGTTCGCGTTGAATAATAACTTTGGGCTAATGAAGAGTAACCCGATTAGGCCTCCCACGGCAGCGGCTCAAGCCCAGGTTCGATCCCTCGGTAGGGAGCCCTTGAGTGCGTTGCTTGTGCGATATGGTGACACACAAATATACATCACCGCTACAACACTACACGATCACCCCCACACACGTGCACGCCTACACGCTTACACATGAAAGTGGAAGGGTTTGCTTTTTTTCCCTTATCGAACTGAAAAACTCTCAATTTTCCGATAATAAATATATGGAAGAGTTGTTGAGGCGTGTATGCTTGGTACACATATACGGTTCAACAACTCATACATATATGAATAGTTAGCTAGGCTAGCTAAGATAGGTCGCGATTTTGCATGCAACAGGCAACAGCCAAGCCGAGGTGTGCCGTGCACCCTTGAGCTGGTTGCCATGATAAAATTGGCTGAGTGCCTTAAGCGTTCGCCTTAGTAGTCCGGTGAAGCTGTTAAGACCTTGATGGGTCAATAGCGTAGTCATTTCGGGAAAAAAAAGCTAATAAAGAGGAAAAAAATCCCGAAAAAACATTATTGGTACTCCGCTCCTATTGGCCTTCGCGTGATGATATATAGCTTATAGCCTCTCTTGATAAATAAGCTATCTAACACGGCAATGTTTTTTCAAATCGGATGAGTGGTTCCTGAGATTGGCGTGATCAACCAGAATACACCAAAATAAGCAAACCATCCAGCTAATAATATTAGTATGGATTTTCAAAGTTTTTGATTAATTTTGTCACAAATACATTTCATCCTAATTTTACGAATGTTATGAATAATACTAAAACCCCACGTTGGGCGCCAAAATATTATAACAAATAATTACATAATAATGTAAAAAGTTAACTATCACTGTATAAGCCATTCTTGTCTGTAAGAATACCAACGACGAGAAAACGAGACAGCTGCAACTTTAGAACAGCCTGCGGTGAACGATAAGATTTAATTTCTAGATTGGTCATTGACATCAGGGATGTTGGAAAGTCGATTGTTTTAAGTAAATTTCGAATACAAAGACGCTTAGAGATTTTTAAGCTTAAAGGCTAAAGTGCGGTGACCATTCTATCTTAGGTTTCTTTTTTGTATGTTTACATCCATATATTTATATTTTTTGCTTATCAGGTATTAAAATGAATCGCACTTTTTTATTTCAACAACTCTCGTCTTATGCCGTAACGGGCCTTACAAACATAATCACATCACAATGCAGCTAAGTTACAGTTTGTAAGCGATGATTACTGATACTACAATACATTGCATACATACACGTTCGAGCAGTTAAAAATTTCATTTAATATTTTAATTTACTTCATAATATTAAAGTCTTCGTTAGATAAAGATTAATAAATTTACAATCTTTTTTTTACATATTTATACGGACTGTATTTATAAGCGATAGGACACGTAAAATTTTAACGAGTCTTTATACTATCGATATAAAGAATATAATACATAAATACTGCATCGGAGAAAAGTTTGAATTCCCTGACGTTCCAGTAATCAAACTACCCGGACGACCGGCGCCGTCGATCGCTCGGGGCGAACTGACAAACTTTTAATTTCTTCACTGCAGACATTGACGTCGGACGATTGCGATTGGCTGGAAAGTTACATCGCACTATCTGCAAGCTTTGAATTTAGATATAGATTGTTAACCGATGCGTTCACAAAAGTTTTATTAATAATATCATATTTCTCATTGCGTTTAAAATAACAGTTATCTTCATATATCAATATTTCGATTTTTTACTCTTGATTCAAAATATATTGTTAGAATTTGTGTACGAAATTTGATAGAATCAAAACATTTCACAAACAAAAGAGTATCATGATACGTTAAACGTCCTATAGCAAAAGGTAAATTGTAATCAAGAAAAACTCGTGTTATTAACGCGTAGTCAGCGTATCGCGGACCCTAATGACACGTGTTGGGGGTCTAACAATGTTTTAATGCGGCCGAAACTCCGTTGCGCGGACGAGTAGTATTTGTTTAGGACAACCTAACTGCCGACCGTTTAGGAGTCGTACGATACGATTCATAAGCTGCAGCGACTTATTTTACCGCTATATATAAACTGCAAGATCACATTTAACAATATGAACTATTAAGTATTTGAAACTAAAGATCAAGTAACATCAAGATCTAAGGAAAGTATAGCTATAAATCCTAAATAACTTTATCATAGACACAGACTTAAACAATACGTGTGGCACTCGGGGACTGCCGCGGTAAAGCTATTGCATAGTATTTTTTATTAACTTATGCAATTATAACTATTTATTTATTTTATTTATGCAGTATTTTTTTCCTTTGTTTTTTTTTTCTTTGATATTAATTCATGTTACACTTTTTGAGCGTGGTGACCGATAAGAAAACAATTTTTTTTCTTTTTTGGTCAAAATATTTTTATTATCTTACAATACATGTAGGTTATTCAGGAATATTAATCATTGAAACTATAGGTTCATGGTAACTGAAATAAGAAACAAAAGTTTGAAACTTGATTGGTGTTAGATTTTTTCGTTACGGAATTTTTGGATTCGGTCTCCACGATCAAGGCCCGCGATAGAAGCTTAAAAAAAAATTCAAATACAAATTATTGTTTCTACGCGTCAGCTTATTCAGACTACTTCAGGAAGAAGAAAAAGAATATTCAGGGTACTTATATCACTACATATTATGAAACAGAGTTACGTCTGTCTGTCTTTCTGTCTGTTCGCGATAAACTCAAGAAATACTGAACGGATTTTTATGCAGTTTTCACTAGTAGATGAAGTGATGAAGAAGGTACATAATTCGCCAAGATTTTTTCAATTATTAGGGCGAGATAATGTCCGCGAGTACGCTAATATTATTATAATATAACTTAAACTGACTATTTCAACCTATAATCACAAATCCACCTATTTGCGATTTAAATAATTAATATGTTATATTATCCTTTTTTTACGGTCATAATTAGTGATAATTCATTTTATAGCTGCAGGTACTAACTCCGGCATGTATAACAACAAAGTTTTCGAAATTCAAGTACTACCTGATAGATTAATGGGTTTAAGTGTAAACACCAATGAGATATTATGAGATATAATTTTAGAGCACGAATGAGCACGTAACATATACGTAGAAACAAAGGAAGGAAGTGACAAAGCAAAGTTGACAGTAATGACAGTAGTGATATATGACATTACATTATTCGAGACCCAATTGAATAATGTTAGCAGAGCGTGCTACAAACAATCATTATTGAAGACCTATTTTATCAATACATTATTTCGTTTACCTTTTTTATAGCATAGCGTTTATAGACATAGGTAGCTCTAATCTACCTGTATTTTAATTGGTACCAACCTGGACTAATGGCGTAGAAAAACATCGTGAGGGAACCTGTAACTGAGAAATATACTTGTAGAATCACCGTCTGTAGAAAAATATAGAACTGTGGACTCTTTAGAATTTGAAATCGTCTATACGTCGTGGCTAACATAATAATTATACCCATACCTGCCCTAGAGAAAAGGCCTTTGGCTCCGCAGTAGATCATTGCTTTTAAATTGTATATTTTCTTTTGATCTATTTCAACATAGCGGCAACATAGAACATACAAGCTGTGTGAACATGAATTCTGAGATGTCACAAAATTCTAAGACTCCTAACCAAAGTCAAAGAAGCCAAAGAAATTAACTTGGCTTGATTTTGAATAGTCCTATGAAACAGGTTACCAAGAATGGAAAAAGAAAGAAAGTATAGACTCTAAGATATGTAATTATAAAAATCGCTCGACGCTCATGACTCGCGCTAATGATACACGGAGTGATACAGGTGCGAGATTAAATGGCCGCCGTGTATACAGGCTGTTCATTACGATATTGCTGCGACTACGGGTGCGAATATTGCGAGTCCCTTTTATTAGGCTTGTCATAACGTTTTACGTTTTTTGATGAGAATTGAAAACGTGTTTGATATGTACGGCTCGCCCGTTATCGTCAGTGTTTATTGACATTTGTACCATCAAGTTCAATTCTAATAAATAACTGTTCTGAATTACATTATAGAGACCTTACTTTCTCAACTATTGTTTTTAATTATTGAATATTACTTTCTAATGTATTATTAAAGTCGAAGTAAATGCTATTATTCTGTATAAATAATATATTTAAAAAAATATTGCCTACCTTTTGAACAAGATTTAAAAAAAGTCCTAACATCTTCTTTTTCTTTCTTACTTTGGCAAATAATAGCGTATTATTTTATTTCTTAATAATAGTGTATATAATAAATCTTGTTGAAGTTTATGATTCATATTTCATACCGTAAAATCACTACCATATACATATAGAACACTTTCGTAGAATTTTCCAGAGTATTTAAGTGTCCCAGTATCCATGTTCTATGTTGTTGTGTAAACCAAGTTATGCATATTTATAATCTATACTATACTAAATGACACCAATATTATATAGTATGTGGTCAAATAAACCAAATTTATAAATAAATAATAAAAAACACAGACACACAAGATCCCACCAAAAACTTATTACATATTTAAAAAATAGTAATAATATTCGTCCAATAGGACAGGCGAAGGAATTAATCCATACTGCCAATTCTGAAGATATCAATATATGTGGTTATTGTATATTCTGTAGTGAGTTTTATTCTATGTTCAAGTTAATATAGAGTTTTTGGCGGGATTTCAGTCTGTCATGTAGTGGATTTTATATTTTATTCATAATCTTGTGTTACTTGACTCTATATTGTGTAAAGTTGGTGGTGTTTTATACAATATGGTTAGTTTAATGTGCATAAGTGAAGTGAATGGGAAATAATACCACGGAGCATGAAATTCTGAGGTGCCACAAAAACTCCATGGAAGGTTCTAACAAGGGAGCCACCATCTTGTTAGAATGTTGATTCACACGACGCTTGATATTGAAATGATCGTTCTACGCTTGTAATATTATTTACTACTTGACAATGGCAGTAATAATCTGAACGGTTGATTGCCAAAAATAAAGTAAAAAAAAAAAAGTCGTTTCTTTTGCCAATTCTGAAGTTGTCAATACGAATATTTCTTATGTATTCTTTATTCTGTTTTCTCCTTTATACAAGTTAATGTAAAGGCATAAGTACCAAATCTTCTATATAATATTTTAAATATTTTTTATCTTCTTAACTTCGAATAATTATTTAAAAAAATGTTCTGATATCTCCAAGTGTTGAGTTCATAAAGTCAAGGTTAAATTTAAAATTATCAGAATAAGTTAGGAGATCAATATTCCAGTAAAGTGTCGTACAGTTATAACAAGATGGTGGTTCCCTTATAACAACTTTCCTGGGAATTTTTGTGGCATCTCAGAATTCATGGTCCGTGGTATTATTTTTCATTCACTTCACTTATACACAATAAACTAACCATATTACATAAAACACCACCAACTTTACACAATATAAAGTCAAGTAACACAAGATTATGAATAAAATATAAAATCCACTACATGACACATTAAAATCCCGCCAAAAACTCCCATATCTAATAAATAGAGAATAGTTTTGTCTATTTTTTAATAACCATGAAAGCATAATTTGCCAGTGTCATTATTTTATTTATATACAAGTGTTATTCAATATGAAATTTATCACAAATTAACCTGGATACTAGCTTTGGGACAGATTGGTGCCAGCGCGCTTTTTTAAAAAATTTTAAATTTCCCGCCATCGGCAAAGACATTTAGTACATGTACCATATGAGTCTATAAATCTATGGTCACAATAATATATTTAATTATATTCAGATTATATATGGTTTTTATATTATCATGTATTTGATATTATTTTCATAAAAATTATATCTAATTTAAAATATATTTCGTTTTTTTTTTCTTATCATCGATAAAATATTGTATATTTTCTTGAAATAAGTTTTATATGAAATAAGGAGAGAGAATAATAGTAAAGCTAATTGGCTAAAAACTATTGTTATCATATTCATTTGTCTAAATTATTCAATATTTAATTTGATATATTCATATTTTAATAGTTTAATGTATATTTAGTTCAGTATTTAATGTAAAATATTTTTTCTATACCTAAAAGTATAAATACAATAGCTAAGTTGGACATTTCGTGGTTTAGTACAAAAAATAGTTCTTAAAAATTAAATAATAATGTAAAATACATTTTGCATAATAATTGGAATTTCACATTACGTCATTTATAATTATTTAAATCTTGTAATAAATCCAGTATTTTTTTAAACCTTATACTGCCAAACTGTTTGCTAACCTTTGCATCATAAGGTCTATTTTCGTTTGTATGGCGCTTAAATCTTTATGGTTTTTCACTAATACAGGTGTTAATATTTGAATTATAAATATGATTAAGTAAATTTAAAAAAAAATGTGGAGTACATTTTTACGTTTCTTGATGATACTTCTAAGGCATTTGTGCTGAATAATCAAACCATATTACATAAAATACTCTGGAACCGGATCTCAAGTACAGCTATAGATGTCTGGCGACAGAATTTCTATTTCAGCTAGCCAGGTGGACAGTCAGTCAGTGTAGAAACAGTTCCCATCATCCTATGGTTTCAACACAATATTTTCTTTCACCAGAAATTCCAGCTCATCTGCAAAGACTCAAACCTACATCTATTGACGTGGTGTCTCAATACACTAAACATTGAGCTATCATAGCTTAAAAACCTTAAATTAAGCACGTCTTAATTATCAAGAAGTTGTTTTAATTACTTTTGGAATGGAAATAATATAAAGAATTATTTTCATATTAAGTTTATTTATACACATTCGGTTTTCAATTTTAAAGAATTAAACCCTTCCGATGCAAGCAAGAATGGATTTAATATAATTATTTTTGTATTAAGTTGACCAATAAAAAATCAGTGTTCAATTTTAAAGATTTATTCCTTGCGTTGCAAGGAAAAGTGGCGGTAATTACTATTGGAATGGATTTTATACAATTACCTTTATATTAAGTAGACCAATTAGAAATCAGTGTCCAATTTTAAATATTTAACCCTTCGATGCCAGCAAGAAGTGACTATAATTACATTTGGAATGGAAATAATATAAATAATTATTTCCATATTAAGTTTACCAATACAATTCTGTTTTCAGTTTTTAAGATTTAACCCTTCCGGTGCAAGAATCAACTGGACCGTTGAACCGGGAGAGGCCATCACATCGTCATTGTACACGATGCATCGATTAAACCGTAACAGGTGTGTTGAACTGCCTCAGTGAGTTACTGTTATATTTATGCGTGTCCAGTCGTAACTCAAGGACCTGCCTGCGTCGATTGTGCCGGCCGCTTGTTCATGGCTCGTTGTGGAACTTTATCGCTTAAAACTCAACTGCAACGTGTGCTTTATTGAATTGGAAGACTTTTAGTAAATCATAGAGATACATATTGTATCGTTATGTTACAGTGGTCGCTACGCTGTTAAGAATATTTTTTGTGTCACAGTATGTCACTGGAATTGTAATTTGTAAATCAAACATCACTAGCATGTCGAGGTTATATTAATACTAGCCTCTGCCCACGACTTCGTTCGCGTGGATTAGATACACTAACATTAACATGCAGCAGTTCTCAAATGAAGAAAACATCCCGCTTTTGAAACATTTTTCCTCTGTGCTCCGCTTCTATTAGTCTTAGTGTGATGATATACCTATAACCATTCTCTATGAATGATCTCTATAGCACTGAAAGAATTATTCAAATCGTACCAGTAGTTCCTAAGATTACCCCCTACAACGACACAAAATTTACCTCTTTATAATATTAGCATAGATTAATGTACACAGGTCCCTGTACTACGCGTCGCCAGTGTGACAAAAGCCTTGCAAGTGCTAAACTACCGACCATGCTTACGTAGCATGTCATTACACAAAATTATAAATTGACCTCCTGCTAAAAAGAAACGTTTAACACGCCTAAAGAAGTTTTCACTTCAAAAAATTATAGGATATTTTATTTCAAATTACAGATACAAGCTCATATACATTTTCGTAACGGGACCCAAATATAATTTTAATTAAATATATCGAAATAAAATCATAAATATCATCCGACATAAATTCGTACCTTTATTAAAGTCATTATAAGGGATTTCGCATTGGTACAATCAGAGTTAAAAACTCATAACATTACTGTAGTAATGCTTTATTGTTGAGAAACGTATTCTTGAAAGAATGTACTAAATATGAGCTGAATAATCATACCAATTCATTACATAGAGTTAATTACCAAAAGAAAATAGCTACTTTAATAATCTCTCATATTTAATCTTCACATAAGACTAAAACTGGTGATCAAATAAAATTTCATTCTCAAATCATTGCTGTTTAATAACTTTTCGTTTAAATACTTTTTCGATGTAAAATCTGTATAATTATTTTGTGTTAAAAAGAAGGAGGTAGCTATCTATATATTCTGATAAAATTTATAATCTTTGGTCATTTTTAGTAGATTATAGAATACAAACATCAAAAGTCGTGGTCGTTGAATGATTCACATAGCAAATTATCAATGGTACGCAGTTTTAAACCCTGACATAATAAATTTATGAATTAAAATTGATAACACTATCAGCTGATGACCAACAAAACATCGCGAAGGAAGCAGAACATTAACAATAGTCTCGAAATACCATTGTACATCGGAAAATATAGAACTGTGATTGGATTATTTGGGATTTAAAATCGCTAATATGTCGTAAGCTATCGTCTGGATTAAGTCTCTAGCTTCTCTTGAGGAGAATTCTTGAGCATAGAAATGGGACTCTTAGAAGCTGGTATTAAAAATTATGGTTATTATTTGGTAACATACGTACCTAAACTATCTATAATTCATCGATTTTTTGCATGGTATTTGTTATTCTTTTTTATTACTGTTTTGTGTGTAAAATAACATCAATAATACTCTGTTACATTGTGTTCACGATTGTACATTACATTATTGTTGTATTTCCTCACATGAACGCGGAAAGTGGACGAAACGTGGGTTCCTTTGCACCCCCGGCGACCCGCGGAGGGTCGCGGTCAATACAATTAAGGGAGGGCAAGATTTCACACGTACAATTTGAATTTTAAACAATAGTTTGTCATATAAATTTAATTTTAGGTTCTGATGTTTTTTATACATGGTGTTCAATTACATTAATATTTATTTTATCATATCACAGAAATTGACTGCCAAGCGCTGATCATATTAGAGTTGCAGGCACGATAGGCATACCAATAACTCTAATAGACTTATCATGTTATATAATTATTTCTGCGAGTGTCAATAGTAAAAAGTATTATAAAAAGGTAAAGGTTTATGAGTTTGTGACGTTGTAGGGGTAATTTCAGGAAGTACTGGTCGGATTTGAAAAAATATTTCAGTATTACATAGCTTATTTATCGATGAAGGATATATATCATCACGATGTGACCAATTGGAACAGAGCCCTGATGAAGAATGTTTAAAAATCGGAGGTTTTCTTCCTCTTGAGAACTACCACTGCGTGTTAGCGTTAGCCAAAAGTAACTATTCCAAGCGGGTGAAGTCACGAGCAGAGGCTAGTTTCAGTATAATATTATGACAGTATAGATTCCCCTTCTCTTTTTCTCTCCACTCCCCCAAACACAGGCTGGCAATGCACTTGTGACTTCTCTGGTGTTGCTAGTGTCTATGGACGGCGGTAATCGCTTAACAACAGGTGATGCGCCTATCCGTTTGCCTCCTATATGATAAAAAAAAACCAAACTATAATTATTTTATGAATCCAAAAGAGAACACAGTTATTCAATTGTTCCGAGTTTTTACTTCCCTCGGCAATCCTTATGACTGCCTCGAATTTTTTTTTCTATATGATTTAAAAAATACAGCCTGTAGTAAATAGTACAAGCAATATTCGAAATAAATAGTCGTTTAAAACTAGGGATGGACAAGGGTTTACGCAATTAACTCTCGTCTACGCCCGTTAAGAATAAAACATTCGGATTTAGCCCGGGCACCGAACCAACGCTTCTCAACGGCCCTAACTTTTCACTGTTTGGATGAAGGCCGGTTAATTCGCTTTTAGTTAAAATTACAATTGATTAATCTAATTTCTTATCGTGTAGTGGAGGTTAAATGTTATAGTTTTGTGCGTATAATTTAAGACATTTCGTTAAGGCCAGCGGTCACGGGTTCTAATTGCGTATTTGATCAAAATTTTGTGTGAATAACATCAATACATTTATTTCTTAGTACTTTATTTTACCGCAATCTTCTCTGATGTTAAATTCCGATGTAGTCTAAAATGGTAAACAGCCTATAACCTAGGGGGAGGACTAGCTCTCAAGTACTAACGAAACACAGCATCACTTACTTGGCGACAGATTTTCAATTCGAATCTGGTGGCTAAATAAATACATTTATTTTTTTTTATATTTCTCTAAAGACTCCATTTAATGACATATATTTTAAAAACATCCCGATAATTAATTTACAAAATACTTGTGGCTATTTAAAAATCATACCTATTCTATTTTAATTCCTAACTTTTTGGTTGGGTAAAATAATTGTGAAGCCTTAGAAGCCCAAACACATCAAAACTCTTCAACATAGCGACATAAAACTTCGAACATTCGACGAGATTTTTTTTTGTAAATGGTTCTATTCTACTTACGTTTACGCAAGGAACATTTGTTTTTTTTTACATTAAAGTGTATTTAATGCAGTAATGCATGGCGAACTGGGCAGGTATTATTTAGTATTGTAAACGCCAAAACCTTCCAAGTTTACTACTAATCGGTATTCTACATGTGTAAGAATATTGCACACATACACGCATACTATATGAAACTACTATACTAAATGAAGATTTTTTTTCTGAAGTAACTTCTTATACGACGGTAGGAAAAAGTTTTCGTTACACGTTAAACGTAAGATAGGTGTATATATGTGTAAGTATATATAAATATCTGTCTGAGTTTAGTAGTATACCAAGATGAGTAAATGTATAGTTCAGTATTTATACTACGGGATTTCGTGTAGTAAACAGTTTATGAGCAATCTCATCTAAATTTATAAAAATCCAGTGTCATTATATTTGTCCACGATTAACTATAAAACTACCCAACTGATTTTCAAGAAAGCATTTATGTATAGTAGGATTCAGCTTGAGAGATAGGATAATTTATAATTCGATTAATGGACTTAATATTTTTAATTACGAATTAAATTATTGTCAATGTTGATTATTGCTATTGATTGGACATTTCATCAGCCTCAAACAGATGGCGCTTTAAATTAATTTTTCGGCAGAAAACTGTAGAAACTATTGTTATGGATATCTCATAGATGACGTTACGTTTCAATTTTGAATTTCTCTCTCAGTAACTGACACATAGCAACGCGTGCCCGGATCAACTAGTATATATATAATTCTATAAGGCAAAGAAGCTTAACTTCCTCCGCGTGTACTCACTGACACACGCAAGGCTTTTATTTTTAATAATTTAAAAATTAACGTTAACTTAACTACGACTGTGCGAGCTACCACTCGGACTACTGCGACATCAGTTAACGGCTTTTATGGCACGACTAAAAACGAGTCACGCCACAAAATACTAATTTTCCTTTAACAAAACGTATCAAACTTTTCTAATTACTTGAAAAGCGATGAGCGCCCTTTGCGATTGCAATTTTGTTTAAGTGTTATAGTCTACTGCTTAACACGAATCATTCCCTATTGGTCTTAACATATTTTTTTAGTATTTATATTCAGTATGGGGTGTCTGAACACTACAACAAAAAAAATTACCGTTTGATTAAAGATTTATATTGCACTAGTAAATGTCCGCGACACTGCGTGCATTTGTCGCTTAAATAATTCCATGTGCAGGTATAAAGCCGTTTCTAATATTTGTAATCAAAGTTATTTCCTCAAAATTCCATCAATTTATTATGATTTTCAAACCGTATTACAGCCGTATATTATATATAGCACCCAAGTGGGTGTTTTTACTCAATTAATCAAATTTTCATTGCGATTTAATTTTAAGGAATCCAATAAATTGCATTACAATATTGGCGTTTTAGGAAAAAAATATTCATTAACAATATTCTGCATAAAAGACTACTGCATTTTGGTTTAGAAACTGCTCCACATCACCTCACTCCCCCCTGATAATTTCCATTAAAAATATACATTTTTCACACTATTTATTACTTGTTCACGATTGCTAAATGTATTCTTATTCATAATTTTATAACCAATCAGTTTTGAAATGACTTGCACTTATACTAAATTTCATTAAAAATCGGTCAAGTTGTTTTAGTGTTATATCCGGACATAAAAACTAATAGATAAACAATTTTTTATGTCATATCCGTGAAAGTAATCGCGTTCGTAAAATGAATCTATTAGGAGATTATGAGAAAAAAGGGTGAAATACATACTTATAATTTTTTTATATCCTTATTTTCATGGTAACGTTTTGGTTATTGAATATAAATTTACACAAAATATAACCAATTATTACTAACGTTTGTATATAACACAAATAACCAAACAACTGATCATTTTCCCTTCATTTATTACGAACATAAAATGCAGCCCAAATAATTATCCATGTCACATAATAGAAAAAAATAACAAAAATACATTAATTAATATATATTAAGCCTTATCGCATATGCATGCGATGATGGTACAATAATTTGCACGCGCGCGATCCAAACGGGACACATTGCCGCACAAGATGGCCGACCTTTTGGCGGAAAATGTTTCTTAGGCCGAGAGCTGTTGTCATTTTATATCGGGAATATAGAACGTTTAATTTTTTTTTCCTACATTGTTTAAAATAGTTTTCCTAGTATCAAGCGAGCAATATTTTTATAAAATGTCTTAATACTTTTGATTTTCCAACGAAAAAATTGCCTATATTTACAACTTTTCAGGGAATCTTTGTGACAACTTAGAATTATGCTTATTTCCCATCGAACACTTATTCACAATCGCAAAGCAATATTATTCAAAATTGTTCTAATACTAGACTAAGGCTTAGATAACCCAAGATTATGAATAAAAATAAAAGCCTTTACATGACAGTACAGACCAAAAATTTCTCAATATTAAAATATATATATATTGAATTGTAATAGTTTTTGCATATTACTGTGTATTGTAGTAGTTTTCATTTTTATTGAGTCTTGGGTAATTTGACACTGTTTTATCTCAAATTGAGAGCATTTTGTGTATAATACAGTTATTACGCATAAGTTACACGAATTAAAAATAAAAACATAAACCATATTTTCTCAGCGGAATCGTATGCTACCAGTTAGTTAAATCATTCCAACTTTCCGACAAAATTGCTAACAACACTATATCTAAGGTACCCATTAAGATAAAATATGTTTAAGTTAGAACAATGTTTTCATTTTGACAATTTTATCAATAAGTATATTGTTTACTATATCAACTCTTAGTGCTTTTTAATCTTCTCACCATTGCCAGTACTCGAGGAGCCTCCATTTAAAATGTGCATTCACAAACTGTCGAATGAATTTTGTAGTAGATTGTTTCAACAAAATACTCGTGGAAAACATTGTTGCAGGTGTCTAAAAATAAGTAATAGAATACATTTCAATCATTTTTAGAAACGTCTGTCTATGTGTCTATTTGTATGACCTCGCATCACTTCTAAAGTACTGAGTTCACAATAAAACTTCAGCAAGAAGATCATAAAGCATATCCTCAGGAGTAACTAATTTTTTGTTTCATTAAAATCTGTTCACATTATCAAAAGTTATTGTAATTTGAATGAGAACTGGAGTTAAGTACGAGAGAAGAGTCGTAATCTATACTAATATTATAAAGAGGTAAAGTTTGTGAGTTTGTGACGTTGTGATGTTGTGACGTTGTAGGGGGTAATCTCAGGAACTACTGGTCCGGTTTGAATAATTATTTCAGTGTTATACAGCTCATTTACCGAGAATAGTTATAGGCTATATATCATCATGCTAAGATTAATAGGAGCGGAGCACAGATGAACAATGTTTCAAATTTGGGATGTTTTTTCTTTTAAAGAACTGCTGCGTGTTAGTGTATCTATTCCACGCGAACGAAGCCGTGGGCAGAGGCTAGTCTATAAAAATATTATAAAGCTGGAGGGTTTACTTGTTTAGTAGGTTGAACGCACTAACCTCAGGAACTAATAGCTCGATTTTAAAATTTTCAGTGTTAGATAGCTCATTTATCAAAGTAGGCTATAGGTTATATATGATCACGCTAGAACCAATAGGAGTGGAGCACCAATAAGGCATGTTTCAAAATCGTTTTATTTTTCTTCTATGAGCTTCCGCTGCATGTTATCATTTGCCTAAAGTAACTATTCCACGCGGACGAAGTCACGGGCAGAAGCTAGTACATAATAAACATAAACTATGCGTCTTTTTCCTTTTGTACCATTCCACGTAATGATTCGTCTAGTCCATCTGTCATCTTGTAACGTCGGTATATGGCCCGCCCATTTCCATGTTATAATTATTGTACGTTTTATTTATGTTCTCCTTATCTTTCTCTAGTATCATTGAAACCGAGTATAGGTGCATTGCTACTTTATTCAAAAGCTTGAAGAAACTAAAAAAATACTACAAGAAAAATTACATACAAAGGATCTTTAATTAAGGCCATCGGAAGCTCCCAGTCAAAGATGGCTGCCGTCCTTTTGGCGGGAAGCGTCTCGTAATGGCATCTTTTTACGCTACCTGCTTGCTAATTGGAAATTACACGCCTAATGTGTACGATTTTAGTTAAGGCACGAATTGTTATTGCTTTTTTCGATTAACGATTTTGTTTACGTTTTTTTTTCTTTCCTTTTTCGTAACAAACGTTAATGTTTATTTTATTGTGTTTACCCGTGCATAATATATAGTGTCATTAATTCAATGAGAGTCAACGCGTTCCGGCCATTTCCTTAGTCGTAAGACTCTATTCAGTATACAGGAAACAATGTAAAATACATGGAAAATGCTTTAGTGTTCTGACAAAAACCCATGAAGAATAAAATATCTTGCTGAGTTTCAGAAGTATTCCTTTCAATTACTCTTTATTCTAATTTCTAACTACTTCATGTACATTTTTTTTCCAAACGATATCTTTATTTTGAATTCACAGTTGGTAGATGTCGCTGTAATCAAATTCTTAGGTTTTTTAATTTTTTTTGCTTTTGAAAATACAATTGAAACCGCTAATAACCGATTTGGTGCAGACGAAGTTGCACGGGCTAACTAGTCATTATATATTATTAAAATAAATTACTCTGCCACGTCTGTCTGTTCGCGATAAATTCAAAAACTACTGAACGGATTTTCATGAGATTTTCACGAGTAGACAAATTGATTCATGAGGAAGGTGTAGGCATATAATTTGTAAAAGTTTTTTTTTACCTTAGCGGGTTAACGTCCGCCGGACCAGCTAGTATTAAATATGACGACATACTCTCAAACAAGGCTTTTTACACAGAGATCGGAGTTTCCGCCATTCAAACTGAATTAGGTCAGTTCTCTCGAAACACTCTCAAACCAGTTGAAATACATGTAAATGTTGGTGAATTATACAATTATTAAGATTGCTTAGCTAAGTAGGATTCGCTATGTTAGACAACAGCCCAAGTCGAGGTATGCCGTGCATCCTTGTGCTAGTTGTCAACTAAAATATTAGCGCCCACTACCATTGAGTTACGGGGCTTAACAGATAATTTTTAAACACCAAATTTATTCTAAACAATATTATAATTGCGTCTGAAAGTTAACTGTTATCCTGCCTTGATAATAAAAAAATGGTTATTGTCAACCACAGCGTCCAGGTCCAATTGTGAGTCCAAATCATTATTGTATTCAAAACATACACTGTCTACCTATGAGTCATTCTGAATTAATTTACAAAACTAAAAAATCCCTAAAATTATTAGTTGCGTGAGTTTACAAGTTAAATGGTTTACACAAAAATTTACATATAAGTGGTGCAAAGTGCTTTAAAAAGGAAAGTAGTTGCGGCTTAGTTTGGAACACAAGCAATTACATTATCACATACAATCAAAAAAGAAGCAGAACTCTTAAAGAAGCGAGAATCTGAAATCTTTCATCTGTGCATCGCTCCTATTGGGTTTAGCGTGATGATATATAGCCTTTGACCATTCTTTATGGATGAGCTATATAACTCTGAAAGAATTATTCAAATCGGACCAGTAGTTTTCAAAATTGCCCCCTATAACGTCACAACATCACAAACTGTACCTCTTTATAATATTAGTATAGATGGTCACAACTTTTAACGTTGAGATAACGGTTTAATATTTAACAATTACCTAGTACTTGAGATGAAAATTAAAACTGGATAATATTAATACAATATACGCATAAACACTACGAACATGTGAATTTTAAATTCAATTATTACACTCTCAATTAAGTTGAAAATACAAAGGGATTTAAATTAACCTATATTATAACATTCAAATTAATTCGCATAACAACATATTATGTGCGAAATAACAATTAAATATAAACGCGACATCTCATGGAGTCCCGGTTCGTTGAATATTAAAACAAAAATAAACAACGGTAACGTTTTGTTGTAATTACATATCACCTATGAATATGGCAAAGATGGCGGCTGTTACACACAACAAAACGAAAACAGGTACATTAATAATCTTTGTTTTTTTTTTTCAATTAGTGGTACGCAACAAAAAGGAAAACAAGGAAGAAATAATTTTATTTAGTTTAGTTAGATTAGTTTTACATCTAATTTTATTACATAAAAATTGCGTTTTTCCGGTTAAGACCTCTAAAAATAATTTTCGGCGTCCCTATGGTGTATTTCCTATTTTATATTCAAAATTAAAAATACTTTGTTCAATGCAGGCCCTAACAAGAAACTTATGGAAATTAAAAGTACCATTGATTCGGAAAACAACCCATACATTGAGAAAAACCAGCAACAAACTAGTTCCGGTTTATCTTTTTAACAATATTTAAAATAAATTACACAATTATGTACCTTTATTGGATGCATAGACAGAGGAGTAAATTCCAGAAATCGCCATCGTTAACTATTATTGCAATACTAGGTGTACTGTGCACGTTTCATTTGTTTGGTCTGGGGGTAAATTTCGCTCTCGCACACCAGATTAGGCCCCCCTTGGCAGCGGCTCAAGCCTAGGTCCGTTCCCTCGGCGTAGAGCACTTGAGTACGCTGCTCACGCGATATAGTAACACTAAACCTTACATCACTGCTACAGCATCACACACATCACCTATACACACGTGCACACCTACACGCTTACACACTGTTTTTCTTTTTCAGAGAAATAAACGACAGAGAGTACGAAAAAGTATGCTAGCCCTATTCTATGACATGATCTACTTTTATGTCACATCTAGTTAGCACTCATTAAAATTCTTGAGCGTGAAATGAGGAAAACGCTCAAACAAATGCACTTTCGCATTTATATTATGTATAAAGAGCGCAAGGCTAGATAAAAAATATCTAAGATATATCGTATTTCAAGATATAATCAGCTCCTACGGCAAGTTGTATTAGAATCTGTTTAGCCGTTTGTACGCAATTATTAGATAAACTTTCAAACATAATTTCACTCTTATAATCTAAATAATATCAAAATATAGCTTCTTCTTGATACACCAGCAAAATTTCAACTTCCGTTTAATTTTCTACGTTTCGTATATCGATGAATTTGTTTTTTCTAAGAAGTGTTTAGAAACAGTATTCATAAGATACATTTAATTAGGTATCTCACACACTGTTTATTATATATTTTAATAAAGAGCTATTCAAGGAACATACTACATCGCAAAGATGTTTCATAATAGTGATCCTTCTGTATGTAATGTTGTTTTGTGTGATAGCAATGCTATGCGCCATCTGTCGGTTGTAAAACGAATTTATTTATACACCTAATTGCTCCGTACGGCACGCGCATGCACTTAATTTCGATATTAAAGTGAAGGCAACGATTCTGTTTAAAACAAGGGATATCGTATGAATCGTCATCAAGTTTTATTGGTTTCGTGAGGTTGGCAGTATCATTTACCTTATCGAGTACATTGGATTTAAATATAGAATTCCTTAACGATATTATTGTACTTTTTTATTTAAGGATGACAATGTGGCATAAATATTTTTTTTTATTTCTTCTCATTTCCTTTCTATGATTGTAAAACACTAATCGTAACTAATATTATAAATCTGAACACGTGTTAAATACTCGAACGAGCATAAAATTTAAATTAACGTTGTTAAAATCGAGGTATGTACTTGTTGCCGAAACATAGGTCAAATGTAACACGAGCGAAACTGACGGTGAAAACTAGTACATTTTATAGTGTACTTTCAAGGATTCCCTAAGGACACAGCGTAATCTTACTTATAATGATCTCTTTATGGTCATATTATTAAAGAGAAATCCAACTTGTGAAAGCAAAAAATACCTTTTTTTTCTCGAACTGACTACGCTATTGACCTAGCAAGGTCTTAACAGCTTCACCGGACTACAAAAAATAACGAAAATATAAAGTGTCGAAGATGAAGATATCGCCATTGTACCAGTTTTTATCCAAAAAAAAAACAGTGTTAATCATTCCACCTCCCCGTCTATAGCGAATGTTTATAATAAAACTAGCTGACCCGGCCACATGTTGCCGTGCCTCAGTTACTACATGTTGAACTGAATAACATAGGTGCATCATAAAATATACTAGAGTTGATAAAGATACTCAAAATTAAAACGTGGCGCCATCTAGATATCGTATATATATCATAGCGATATCTACAACAGTCATTACTACTGTCTTATGTCAACAAAATAGTTTAAAGCGCCATCTATTCGAGACTGATGAAATTAACAATGAACAACAATAATCAACGTTGACAATAATTTAATTTGTAATTAAAAAGCATTGAGGCCATTAATCGAAATATAAATTATCGTACCTCAAGATGGACCACATTTTTTGACAATTAATTTGAGCAGTTTCAAAGTTCCACGTGGACAAACATCATGACACTGGATTTTTATATATTTAGATAGCATTTTGCTTTGGAAAGCAGATATAACTATTCATTACCATAGAAAACTCATAGGTCGCTTTGCATTAAAACAAAATAAATCTCATAAATTTACTAACATGATCCGAGGCCGCAGCGAAAACGAGACGCGGCATCAAGACGCCATTACCCCATCCCAATAGCAATAAACTACGGCATAATATGCATTAAAAACATTACACGGGGCGTTGTACGTCGATAGATTTTTGTATAATGTCATCTGAGATGCGGTATGTGACTTCAAAAAATGTTTAAAAATTTTTGTCGTGACTACGGGAGCTTAGATACATTTTTTATATAAATTCTTTAGTACTAATCTCTAGTCAGACTGACTATTTAACTAGAGACTAATATATGATTGACAATAAGATTGACCCCAAATAAGTTTTATCTTTTTATACTCTTTGATTATGTAAAATTTCACAGATCACGTAAAAGAGGCACAAAGATTGATCTTTACGTAATAAATATATGTTAAAACACTGTTGGACAGGAAGTCGTAGAAAACAAATTCTTTTGCGTTTTGATTTTGGTTAGCAACATTACCACTGACAGTGAAGAATCATTTCATGAAAATACACGTGCAAGAAAATCCAAAGCTATAGATTTTTCGGTTTTTAAGATTCAGGTATGAGACCATACTTTCTCTCAGGACAAGATCGGCAATGACAATATGCATGATTGTACGACCTGTTTTTGCACATTATTGTATTATCCTTTGATTGCGGTTTTGCTCGCGGTAATGTAAATTTAAACTGTCCCTCTAGAAAATTATTTTTTTGTGGACAAAAGTACACTATATTCTTTTTTGTACACCTATCAAATTATATACACAATTTTATAAAGATCGGTTAAGTAGTTAAGACGTGACACTCTCACAAACAAAAAAAAAAACAGTGCTGTTTTATTGTGTATACGCGGTGGAAGTGAAATTTCTTCACCTTATATGTATTAATATGCATATATATATACCAGATGAAAGGTTAGACACTCACAGTATTCTAGGATATGGCACTTCGTGGTCACATTTAACAAATAAAATAATAATATTAAAACAAATGCTAATAAACAACCAAGAAAACCCAAGTTAAAGTTTCTTCTAAGACTTTCAAAAGTATAGCTACAAACGTGTAAATAATATAATAAGCCAAAAGCTGAAATGAGTGACCCGGAATTAATAACTTTCTATAGTAAAATGGGCAATAACCCTTTAGTTTTGTTCCTGATATTCCCAAGTTCCCTTTTAAATGAAAGTGAAATCACCGTACGATCATTGATACTGTGCTTTAACATTTGTATTTTTCTAGATAATTAGGTCAAATATAAAGAATCTATTTTTTTATTGCTTTAGAATGAGAATTGCAGAGTGTTCTCCAGAAATATCGCTACTATCTAAACAGTCACCTGGTATAAGAATGCTCATAAACTTTACTTTATGAGGTGCCATAGTATACATACTTAACTATACATTTACAAACTATTAGACCCAGACAGACATTTATACATACTTACAACACACAAATACATTACCAACTTTACGATTAATACGTAACAGATAACGCATTTTTTCCCTACCGTGCCATAAATATTTCAAATACTCACATTCATGTTTTTAATATTACATAGTATTGTAATAGCACTTAGTATCATATTATTACTATAAAGATAGATATATGATTACTATAAAGATGAGGGCTACATACCACATCTCAGTAATTAAGTGTAAGAATAACATAAATCGTCGTTACAACGACGTTGTTACTGACGGGCTTCACTTTTTAATGCTTCTGTCTAGTCATTACGCTCACCGCCGTGAAGATTTTCTCAGTATTTATGAAATATATTCGGTTCGTTTTGCCTTCATATGATTACTTCAAGTACTACTTATGATCCAAGAGCTGGGAACTGAACAAAGTCTATCCATTTAGATGCCGCATTTCACTCATGTATCTTATTTCTCTTTGTTTTGGTAGTAAATTTTTAGTTATAAATTAATATTACATTATAATATATTCATACGTTCGAGTACTTCTAATAATGTTCACATTAAAAGTTAGCCTTTTCAATAAACTAGTTTAAAGTTTTTGTGTCAACACGAAAAATTGGACACTTTTATTTCCAACTAGTGGGCGCCCAGTGGTCGACATTCGACCATAGTTAATTAATTTTTTAAAGTTTGAACTGTATTAGGGTTCTTTTGTCAAAGGGTATACTTCGATAATCTAAGGTTTTAATCGTAGCTACTCAATTATTCGCCATTTTCCATGATCCTTAATTATATAAACATAAAAAAATCTATGTGTAAATGAAATTTGAAATTAATTATAACTTTGAAACAAGAAACATGTGGTAAAGCTCTGAAATTCTAAGTAAACATAACTTTACGAAAATAAAGAAATTTATCGCAACCCATGAAACAAGTACAAACACTCCTATCAGCGAAAAATGTTGACATCCAATAAAACAAAGGAGAGTTAATTAATAATTATTTCACCTCCTCAGCCTCAACCTCCTTCGCAACCTTTTTTGAAGTTCGTTATTGATGGCTGTCAAAATGTCTTCTTAATTTACATGTGTTATGTACATGTTGTGTAAAATTTAAGCAGTAGTGTGAGTAATGCATATTATAATTAATTTAATGTATTTATAATGCATTTTATACAAAATAAATAGCTATCTGCAGTTCTCCGCCATATAAACTTTAACTATGCCAAATTTCAAGTTCATACGTATACAGAATTACCTTAAAAAGGGGTACAAAGTCTTTGTTTCACGTATTAATATATAGATATATATGTTTAATAGATGAATATATTTAAACAATATAAAATCCACTACATGACAGACTGCGCCAAAATACGAATTGTAGTACTGAATGCTTATTCTTCAGATTACGTCACATCCTGTCAATATACAGTATTATTAATATTGAGTTATTTTAAACGTTATTTGACGAATAAAAAATGTAACTGTTCCGGCTTGTTGTAATATAAAATGAAATTAATTTCTTCAAATGCTTACTATAAATAATTACCTAATTTATTGATTGGTTGATTGATTAATTGGTTTATTGACATAAGTTATTTAGTGAGAGAATACTTAGAGGCCGTATTGACTATCGATCAAAGCCTGTCATACCATTAACAGTTCTAAATAAGCGTTGATCATTACATATCTGTCATGAAATTGATTAAAATGTGTATCGAAAACTCAGTACACTTTTTTTACAATCCATTTTACACCAAATTTCTTCCATTCAAATACAAAGATAATTAACAGTATAATACAAAACATCAGTTCGCATTACAAAATGGAACAATCAAAACGTAAACGTTGTTTAGTTTATATTAAATGCAATTTAACCCTCAAAAAGCATTCGTGCGTTCCACAACAAATTCCGTACCAAATTGGCGGTGGATCCGAAACTTGGAGAGATGTTTGTACCAAGGGGAGGGAACCGGGTAAAGTAACCTATTTGAATGCATACTTGTCCGTCAGTCAAGGCGATATCGGCAGGGAGAGAGCGACGCGCGTGCTACAAACCCACCAGGATACCTTGACTTACCTCCTACCCCTTTAAAGCTAGAAGGAGAGGACACAACGGGGAATGCTTTTGATACAACAAAGGTCTAGTTTAAATGGTGGTTGCGGGAACGAGCTAACTTGTCACACATGCGATTAAACCTGATTGTGATGTAGGCTCGCGGGATAACTGTTGATTTGATTTTATGTCGCACAGAAACGTCTGTCTGTGCGTTTATCGCTTATAAACTCTCGTTCGAATCGTACAGTATCGGCAGATGAAATTGCCGCGCTAAACTGTTATGGTTGTAAGTGGATTTTGCGTGTTGAATTACAATGTTTTTTTTTTTGTTTTAAATCGTTTGTCGTTTCATTTGATTTTATTATTAGATAGTTATTTGAGTTTGTATAGGATTTTTATTTACGAATGCATCCTAAAATTACATGCAGTATTGTCTTCAGTATCAGAATTATTCAATACAACAATTTTATTTTATATGACACTAGTTTAGCTCAAGTTGATGTAATTTTAATCTATTTCTCGAGCATATTACATTTGTTAATATACCCTATATCCTTTTAATACCTTTGGCAACGTGTGTACAAAATTTTTTGACAATCGGTTCTGTAGTTAAAGTTTTAGAGTATAACAAAAAACGAAGTCACTTTCGTATTTACATTATTAGTTAGAATGTTAGTTTTAAGATATTATATTATGCATACAGTCATTTGTTTTAAAGAAGAATTACCACATCGAAATTTACATATTTCTCAAAGCAAAACCTTCACATATCTTACTAGAAAAACTTTATTTAAAACTAGCAGATGTATGCGACTCCGCTCTCAAAAGTATGGTTTTATTTTTTCATAGAGACTATGTATTTTATCTTCATTTTTCATCATCAGCCTGCAAAAGATTCATTTGCTGTTATATTTTCTTAACTGAGAATTTTGACATTACTACTTTACCCCTGTGAAAATCCGTTATGATATTTACCCTACAAAATACTCTGAAATTTTATTTGTATACCAATGAAAAAAATACTGAAATCGCTTCGGCAGTTCGGAGATTCGTCAGGACACGCAATAAATTTTTATTCTTACGTGGAAATTTGGAATAATTAATCGTATACTTTCTTCTGCATAGCTTTTCACATATGCTCCTAACGTTTTTGGCAAGGCAGTGTTGTTGTCCTTCGTATAGACAATATACATATACATACTGTACTTTATATATTATAAATGCAAAACTGAGTTTGTTTGTCTGTTATGCTTTCAAACCTTAAAGAAAAATTTCGAAACACATTGTGAGGGTTACAGAAAAGGACAAGGCATAGTGCTAGGGCTTTTTCTATGTCCACTTGGCTGGCTAACAACCTCAAGTCGAAACTCTCCCACTAGACACCTGTTGGTGTGTCGACAGCTGCACTTTGAGAGTCATTCCCCTTCTATGTTTAGCGTATTTACCACCTAAGACCTCATTATCATTTAACATGAGAGGAGACTGTGGTCGAATACTCGCCTATCTTTAAATAAATAATTCTTTTGTCCGTGTGTGTAACTGAACTCCTGAACGGTTGGACAGATCTTGATGAAATTTTTTGAATATTTCCAAATGGATTCAAGAATGGTTTAGATTCACAATTGGAGCCGGTAGATGGCACTGCGGTTGAATAATAGGTTTTTCTTTTATTATCATGGCAGGACAACGTTCACCGGACCCGTTAGTAAAATCAAGAACAAAAAGATGGAATGTGCCCCAGAGGTATAAACCATATCTACTATAACAAGAGCGAAGCCTCGACCAAAAGCTAGTAGATACGAGTGTTTGTTATATAGATTATGTTATCAGAATAAAAAACTCTTCACCGATTTCAATATACAATATAAACTAATAAAATACACTGACACGGCCGTCATATTCTGCGTAATAGAAAATGAACAAAAACAATTCGCGAGACCAATATCATCAACACCGCACAACGCGACGGGAGAACATTCCATTCGGCGGAACTTTCGTACGAAACTTCGGGTACACCCAAACGCACAATAAATAAGGTGGAAAAGCGGGGGAGGGAGGGAGACGCAACAAAAACTCTGCAAACATCACCTCGACACGTCACCCCGCTCAGATTTCATTACCATAAAGAACTGGAGGCCTTAAACCCCCCGGCAGTGTAAAAGGTGACGAATACCGACCAGCGTTACGTGACCCCACATTTCTGCAACGGATCCCCGTATTAACCTCGCTGCGGGTCGGAAAAGGGAGACGCGGTAGGTCATTCAAAACTGGTCCGTCGCAATCCCTAAGCGGGCCAGTCCCCGCGTCGAAATGTGACCGTAAATCGTCATAAAACTGTCTGGATCCATGATGTGACGCTGCCCGGGGGTAATTAAACGGAAATTTATAGTTTTGTGCGGAGTTGGCCCCCTTTACGTGGGGTGGCACTGTCTCGGCAAGCAACTCGTGTCGAAGGTTTTGTGAAATGCTTTTTATGTTGTAAAGATTCCTTATGTCTTCCGTTTTTAAATATATCGAGTTTGGAAAATAACTACCTTAACGGAACTGAGTACACAAAAACAATCGAGGTTATTTTGCATTATGTACAAATACAGTGGAAACGTTTTTCTTAAATATACAACGAAGTCCAAAACATATTACCAATTTGCCGGACTGTGAGTTCCATATAACATCTACTAAAACGATTCTACCTTTAGTGTATTTCAAAAATATATATATGTTAAAAATGTATATCCGATCGAGTTTCTTGCCGGTTCATTTCGATGACTGGGCTGTTTTCCGAATCGGTGATACTTCTGACGTTCATAAGCTCCTTCTTAGGGCCTAAATTGAATAAACAATTTTCGTTTTTTTTTTTAACATATAGAAATTTAGTAACCATAATCTCAATGGCACAGGTTGATCTGTGCCACTAAAAGGCTAAATATCTCTCAGTAAGAGAAAAACAGACATACTTACCATACTGGCTCATGACTTATTGTCAGTGTCAAATGCCGAGAAATCCACAATATTACATTTCTTCTACATATAGCATTTAACCATTTCTTGTGTTCCGATATCCTTAAGATATATATTCATTGGCCGTTATCCTATAGTTTAATTAACTAAAATTATTAAACATTTGCGAATTTCAAAAAACTCAAATTATACGTTGGAGTTAGAAACTGCGAATGTTGGTCATATTCCACCAATTGATTATCACAATTTTATTTCAACATATTAAGCCTTGGAAATTGATTTTAATTTAGGACTTGCATTAACGAGCTGATAGTATAAAAAATACGACAGAATTTTTCAAAATATTTCATTAAAATAAATAGAATAGAAGTGAAATATCCCAGCTTCTGATGTAAAGAAAATCGGAATCCAAGACTTCTGAAAGAAATCACAGGATAGATATATTTTATGATCGGGATTTTGACATCATATTTGTTTTTTTTTTTGTTTTGTCTGTAACAGTGACAAAATATAATTTATAAGTACAATAATTTCGTTCTTTCTTAGATAAACCCAGACGTAACAGTAAAGTACTTCTTTCTTATTTTAAAATTTGCATTTAATTCATTTCTTTTCCTTAATATTACACCAATAAATATAACCGTTACACGATTTCTGGTTTATTTAAAATCAATTAAGAGATATTTTATTCATAAACATGACATATATGCTTAAGCTATATAATTATCTTCATGTGACATAATTACGTTATAAATTAAATTAAATGGATAGCAATAAACAAAGGCTTTTCTACGCTAAGTTTTTTTATTGTTCTAGAGATGAAACTGAATACAAACTGAACTGAACAAAGACAAAAACGAATAACAATATGGCCAATTATAAACCCTCACATTTGTGAAGTTAAATAAAGCATTAATTTATATGCAATTAAAAAATATTTATTGAATATGTGTTAGAAAATGAATCAATTAAGGATTAAACAATTTAAACATATTACATTTCTATCTTGATACTGTTACTAAGCCGTAGTGACCGAGAAGTTTGACCGGCGGAATGACAATCGCGTACATTTATTAATTCAAATTAGTAACAATATCAGTTGCTGATGAGGGAAAACATGACGAAAGCTGAATCTGAAAAATGTTCTTGTAGCAACACTGTATGCGGGAAAATCTAGAACTGTGAATTTCTTTGTATTTTGAACTCGCCAATACATCATGTATTGGCATAGTGATTATACCCATACCTTCTTTCGTAAAGATGGTCATATAGTGGGTTTCTTACAGGCTAATGACGTTTATTAGGTGGTATTTATTTTTGTAAGAATTAAAAAAAACATAACAAAGTATATTTTTAGTACAAAAACCACAAAGCATTTAGCAGACTCCGTGAGTTCATTGCAAAGTGAATTATTGTAATTACATTTGGCCTTTGCAGTTTGGATAAAAGTTGTAAGTCCTATCGCATGTTCGCTGCGGTTTAACTTTCGGCTGCACCTTGGCTTTTTTTTTATTTACTTGGATCATTAATGTACAGAACTACGATTATGGAAATTTTATTGGAATAAGTCGCCCTAACCAAAGTCAGTTCGCTATAACATTCGTTGGTTCAACCCTCGAAGCTTATAACAATGAATTTCAGGATCTTCTAGTTGGTTACTACTACTAATATCAAGTAGCTAATGATATTGCAAGTTTTTTTTCGATTACTCTTTGAATAAAAAAAATAAACTCACAAGATGGTGGCCGTTTTTTTTTTATCGTAGCACGGCAAAATGACTCCACTGTACCTGATGATAAGCACAGTACAATCCAAAAGCAATAGCGACCACCGAGTGACACACTATCCATCGCCGGTCGCCACTTTCATGCCGGCCTGCAAAAAGCTGGATATGCACAGGCTGATCCCGAAACGCGACGCGCAGAGGTGAGTCACTATTACGAGGTTTTTTCGCCATATACATGGTGGTTACGACCCAGTCAGGCTGTAAAACCCTACCACCCCGCTTTCACAATTGCCTCGTTCGTTATTCAGCAGGGTGCACCACGTACAGGTGAAGTTAGCTTGGGTGTCTCAAGTCTTAAGATATTACTCGACACCCCTTACACCCCAATGCTGAATAGTATTCTTTCTCATCCACTTCATTTGCGCACGATAACCAAACTATATTACGTAAACCATCACCAATATTACACAATACAGACCCAAAAAATTCAAGATTATGAATAAAATATAAAATCTATTACATGAGATTCCAGGATCTCGCTAAAAACTAATTTCCGTCATTTGCATATATTTTTTGCCGCGACGTTGTCTAATCGCTCTTAAGACGTATACCACGCTCCAGGTTACCCACTAGGCTAGTTTTTCTTCTACCAACCATTTCGAGATTTAAACGTTAGAATATAACAAAGTAAACCTAAAAAAAGTAGATATCGTAACGGAGCTCTTTGATATTATATAACATACAATATATGGTTCAGAAAATATAGCACAAACAAAACAACCTTGAGTTCTTGTTAACGAAAATTGCTTGGAAAAACTGTACTGTCAAAGTTTTTAGGCTAAGTACTTGAAAGGATTACTATAATCTATGCAGAAACAGAAGAGAAATATATTTTCTGTTAGCGCTTGTGATAACTGTAAGGAATATAATTGACACTAATATCCGTGCAGAATTACCATCACAATTTTAAAAAAATGCAAATGCTGCTATAAATCAAATTTAATTCATTGTTTTAATATTTTTGTGCCATTATAAACCATACCTACATGTTTTAATACCTATACTCAAATAGATATGAAATGATTAAGTAGAAGTAAGTTATCAGCCGAAGAACATGAAGTAAAGTAGTCGCATTAAGCGTTCCGCCAGCCTACAGGGTGCAATTACACTCTTTAGTTGAGATAATAACTTATAACTGCAATTTAATGTGTAACGAATTAAAATCTTACTGAATAAGACCTACGCCGAACTCTAAGCAACTTGTAGGAAAATCATAAAATTAAATTACCTTATTCAAAAACGATAAATATCTATCACGAGGAACTGCCTACCGACGAATATAATTTCTGTGCAAATAACAAGTTAGCAATCGATAAACTTATTAACAGGCGCTCCCAAACATTCCATTTAGTCAAAATACCAGAGCCAGAAATATTGAGATCACCAGGAGCTAGGAAGTAGATTCCTAGTATGAGCGTGGGTTTATATTGCAACATCATAATGGCAGATTTAAGTCCACAATTGCCACTCTTTTTAAACGACTTAACGATTGCAGCTTGGTTGGATAATAATCCAAGAATTGTGCTGCCTGTCTATCGGCTAATTCTTTATTTGTATT
>JACEII010000003.1:1767990-1851747 GCA_014332785.1 Antheraea mylitta
GTAGACAAAACGATTGCAGATTGGTTGGAAAAATAGTCCAAGAATTGAGCTGCCTGTCTGTCGGCTAACTCTGTATTTGTATTTCAGAATAGCTATGGGATGAGAGTATAGTGTAGACAATATTATTCTAAGCTGGCACATATATCATTCAATCGTAATTAACCAATAACAAAAATTATCGTGGGGCGCGTACTGATTTACGCATTAACTACCTTTTCGTGCCTATCACAAAGTATAACAACCGTATAATACTTCCTTACAATCTATATTCGGTGTAATACTGTGTTGAAAATGTGGTCTCAACAGGACATTTACGTGAGGTATGTGATAGAGTCTGCCCACCAATACATTCTTGATGATTTGATGTACGTGTGCCAAGACTTTAAAAAGCTGGATTTAGTAAAAGACCGACAAAATTCAAATACTTAAAACAGTGACAAATTGATCACTCCGTGTTTCAGGCTCAATAAGACTGTAACAGTTTTTATATAACGGTTTTATAACAAAGTCCCAAAGCACATTACCAACCTACCGGATGGTAAGTTCAAGGACCATGTTAAGCGGGTTTTGATGTCTGAAGAGTTATATAGAGTGGATAAGTATGTGAACGATGGTGATGTCTAGAAATGACGCCCTTCTCTGAGCATCTATCAAAAACGAATCTAACTATGTTAACAAAAATATGTATATGATGAAAAAAATAAACTAGATCAAGTTTCTTGTCGGTTCTTCTCAATGACTGAGTTGTTTTCCGAAACCCTGATAGTTTTGACATTCTTAAGCGACTTTTTAGGACTGTAATTGAATAAACTATTTTTGTTTTTGAGTCTGACGCGTGGGCTTCATGAACCGCCTTTGCTTGCATATGATTTTCATCTTCAGGTTTCACAGAGATAAGATTTACTTTGTTTAAGTATCACGTTTTGCAATAACTTTTATCGAATACCTAGTTAACAAGCCCTACAATGGTGGGAATAACAAAATGTAAATAAATTTTTGTTCTAAAACTTGGATAGCCGTTTCCAGAATCTTCCATATCTCCGCGTCCTTAAAATTTAGAGTCCCGCGGCATCGAGTTTGATTTAACATAATGACTATCAAAAATTAATCGTCGAACGAGTTCAGAGTATTCCGTAAATGATTAACGTCTCTTACTGCGTAACGACTAACTACGAACATTTGATCTGCATCGTTTAATTTTAACGCTTTGTTTTATTAACTCCCGTGTTTATTGGAGCGTTGTTTAATTGTACCATTTCGGTTTAACTTCGTTTTGATATATGGATGAAGTTCTGTGAGTAGGTTGTGTGGAGTTCATGAATATCTTGACATTAGATATAAATAAATAAATCGAGTATAATGAACTTTAAGACGCCAATATATTTTGATAACCACATTTCGCATGATTAGTTAATTGATTAGCAGGAAAATTCTATATATTGTGTTTATGTCACCACAATCATAATCAATAAATTATAAAAATTAAAAAAACAATTTCAAAGAGTAATGAACCGCCTTCAAAGAGTCATCGTCATGCTTACTAGCGTGTCATTACGCGAAACTATAAGTTTATATCCTACCAAAAAATACCCTTCAACTCGCCTATAGAAATTTTTACCTCAATAAGATTAACTGACAATGTTAACAATATGTTTAACGAGTGAAAAAGGCTTTTCGACTTCAGAAAAAGAAAAACAAAATATGAAACCTGAAATAATTGAAAACTCCATCCCTACCGAACTATTACGTAGCGAACAGCCGGTAAGAAATATTACAGCTAATATCTGCGTATTATCCAATCTGCAGAGTTGTTCGAACACGTCACACGTCCAAATCATCCCATCAGGGTGGGTCGTGACGGACACCCGTCCCTCCTACATACGTGACCTGGGCACCGAACCTAACTCGACTCATAAATCGGTCCGATTGTTCCAAACAATCCAGAGAACGTTGGACTTTACGTCTCTACTCATATTTGTACTGTTTACTCGTATTAATGTTTCTTCAAGCGAACTACAGCGCTTTGAAGCGCTTGTGGCTTAAAATACTCAGAAGTCATATTGGCGTGGGAATATAATTCTTGATTGATCCCAACAAGCAAGTATAAATGTTTTTTTTTTTAAGTTTTAATTTGATAAGATTTGAAGATCTTCTAGATTATTACTGTCATCGTTGAATATGTAATAATATAAAAAGTTTCTTGTGATAATTTTAATGTTGTAACAAAATGGCGGCTCACATATTAGAATATTCCATGCAGTTTTTGTGGCACCCTAGAATTCATGCTCCATGCTATTATTTGCCATCTATTTCACATGTACACAATAAGCAAACTATATTATGTAAAACACCACCAATGTTACAGAAAATATAGTCAAATAACACAAGATTCAGAATAAAATATAAAAACTCTAAATGTTTGTTGTATATATATAAAAAGTTAGTCGTTTTTTGACATTTGAAAACAGTAGAAAATAAGAATTTATAATCTAGAAAAAGAACTCTCGACAACAGTACCATCTACTGATTCAAGAATCTAAGAATTGTCTAAATAAAAAGTTATAAAAAGTTGGTCAAACGGTTTATAACGTATTATACACATGAAGATATGAAAATTTCTCATAGAATTAGTTATTTTTTCTGTAAATGAAATATTAAAAAGGAAGGCATGATTTATACATATAAAAAGTCTCTAGCACCAATTAAATAGATACAAGAAACCAAAACTTAATGTGTGTGATGAAACTTCCAAGCTGTGCCACGGGTCAATATAAACTGGTCCCTAGACAACGTTTCGTCATTATTGGTGTGTTATTGCGTTTATAAATAAGAAATTCGCGCCGCCGGTGGACGATATTAAACCGTTTTTGTCTCTAACTAGATGTCTTTGTTACGTTTGTCATTTCTGGAATAGGAAAGACACTATTTTTTAAATGGAGACTTCTTTAGACGCGTTTAGCGGTTTTATTTATCAGTACAAAAACTTGTATCGCATCAGCAACATGCTAGTAAGCGTGACCTACCGTATTGCGCTATAGTAGATGTAATATTGATATTTTGTATTGAGATTGTGCATACCATCATATGTTTGATGAATTAATAAAATAAAAATGTATAATGTAAAAAGTTATTATTCGAAGTTCCAAGAGATGTGAAAACTAGACTAATTTTAATAATTCCAATATATTAACTATAAATTTTAAATAATTCACACCACATTTAATCAAATAGTTCAAAAGTAAACATAGTTTTTTCATTGTTCTGAGTCTTCACTTCTATCTGCAGTCCTTATGACTGCCACGATTTTTTAAATTGTAATTATTCGTATATTTTACTAGCCACGACTTTTTTTTTTTATTGAAGCACGACAAAGTGACTCCACTATACCTGATGGTAAGTATAGTACAATCCAAAAACAGTGGCGACCACCGAGAGACAGATCATACATCGTCGGTCGCCGCTGTCATGCCGACCATAATGACGAAATTCACCTGGTACTGGATATGCACAGGCTGATCCCGAAACGCGACGCGCAAAAGCAAGTCACTATGACGGGCTTTTTCGCCATGTACATGGTGGTTGCGACCCAGTCGGGCTGTTAAGCCCTACCACCCCGCGTTTTTACGCGTAATAGTCACTTTGGGCTAACGCTAACACGCAGCGGAAGCTCTCAAGAGGAAAAAAGAATCCCGATTTGGAAACATCTTTCATCGCTGCTCCGCTCCTATTGATCTTAGTGTGATGATATATAGCCTTCCTCGATAAATGAACTATATAACACTGAAAGAATTTTTCAAATCGGACCAGTGGTTTCTGAGATTACCCCCTATAACGTCAGAAACTCACAAACTTTATCTCTTTATAATATTAGTATATATTTTATACTTTTCGTACTTGCTTACTTTTATTTTTATATGAGAACTAGGTGTTTCTTTTTATTAATTTGTAATTTATAAAAAAATTAAACGATTTAATGTTACGTCCATTAAAATATATTATTGCTGCTAGTCTTCAACCAGTTAGTAGAAGTCTCAAAATCGGTTCAACCACTTCGGAAATTGGTACATCAGGCATTTTAATTACACTCACATGTATATGTAGTAAGGTAGTGTACAATGAATTACTATTTTCGTCGCAAGATCTGTGCCTCGATTAGTCATTATTTCTTTTATTTACTAACAAGTCATAGGTGTATTAAAAAATCAGATACGTGTCTAATCTGAAAATCTCGTGCAATACATATTCATTTTGACACATATTTGTACATGTAAACAAATAAATTTAATTGAAATGTCTTTGTAATGTGATTGAAGAAGGCGTTACTTTGCGGAAATCTATCATTAAATTAGTAGATGTTATTTGGCCCTTCCGCCTCGCATAAATAAAATCAAACGTTTTTTTGTTGCAATGAGACGTGGTAGCGACCAATCAATCAAATCAATGTTATAAGGAGTAACCTTAACTACCTTAATTTTATTTAAAAAAAAAAATAGATTTCTGTACGAATAAAAAAAACGTAGACGAATTGGCGTGGAGCTACTAATGTACAAATATATCAGTTTTAAAAGCCTACTAAACTTTTCCCTTACACAAACAAACAAGAATCACTATTGCAATAAAAAAAAGTGTGTGTACTTATTTACAGAGTTAGAAGTTATACTTCTTTGGCGTAACAAGATAAAAACCTTTTCAAAAATTTTATCTTTCGCCTTATTCTACGTTTGTAGAAAAAACAACACTAACAACAGCAAAAAGGTATTTAATACATTGACAGTTTCAATACAAACAACAAATATAAAGTAACAAAATTTTGACTGTAGCTAATTTCAAGGTGTCGGTTTCTTGTGATGGTGTGCGCACGCATCGTAATAACTTCAGGGTGTCGGTTATTCATGACGGTGTGCGCGCGCATCATAAAAAGTTACTCTCATCATTATTCCCTAACGCGCCAAAACACAGTACAACACGCAGTATAACTTCAAAAACTAAAGGAGACGCCGCCGACGGAAACTAGTAGTGCTAACTTCATTCGAGGCATAATAAAAACAAAGTCTAAATCTTATTCATTACCGTGGAAGACAGGTAATGTCTGTATAATCCAAGTCATCGCATTTTTCAACGTCTCCTCACCGCACCCCCACGGACAAACCGCCTCTAATTATACTTAGTCGGATCTCTTAGGATTTGCATAACAGTAAATATGTAGACTGTTTTCCTTGGACGTTGTTAGAGAATTTTCTTTTAAATAAAATACTGTGTTTTTTATCTAGATTTTCTATTAAATTCAGTTACAAATGAGATGAAAAAATCGCGACTATGGATATAGGGGGTAAAAATAATTCATTCAAAAATTACAATATTTTTTTTTACCTATTAATTTTTTTTTTTACTTTTTAACTTAACGCTCGGTTTATTACACTACACATACTTTTAAATTTGTAATATTATCAATTTCGACATATATTTAATGTCTAGCATAATTATTATTTTTTATACTTTACTAGCGAGCCTGGTGGACGTTGTCCTATTATGACAATAAAAACTTTACTCTGAGGATCTGTTTCTCGGGATCCCAAAAACAAAATTGAGGATCATCTGAATTCTTTAACAGCTTCTTTCCAGCAATCCGAATTAAGAATTTAAAATGTTATTTTTATGCATTTTTGCTTTTTAGAATCCCAAAGAACAATCCCTCAGAGAATAATTCCTGACGATGTCATATAATATGACTCAAACGCAACTCCGCGAGCACTGCTATAGGTAGGTAGCAACTGAACTAATTCAGAACTGAATACTTCTTTATTTGAACGGTATTTTGCCAGGGAATACATTTATAATTTCGCGTCATGACATGCTAGTATGTGTGACAAACCGTATTCCGCTTACGTGGCTGGCGTCAAACAAGCGTCGCGTATTATAAGGGCTTGTGTACATGTTATATTGTTATTTTGAAGCTAATCATACGTTGGACTGATCAACAGACTTTATAGCGTATAATTATTGCTCTGACTGCCAATATGAAGACAACACTAGTGTTAATAATTTCAATAAACAAATTCTAAAATTTAATCTTAGTTTAATTAACACTATAATTTATTTAAAAATTCAAAAGAAAACACAGCTGCTTCTTTATTTTAAGTCTCCATTTCTGTCGACAGTCTTTGACTGACTTTGTTTGACTTTGTTTGATTGAACTTTGACTTTGTTGTTGACTGCCTCGACTTTTTTATCTAGCATGAGCTGATGAAATAAGGACATCGACGTTTATATCTTTGATTTACTCGGATTAAACACTTTTATATTATTGCCAGGAATATCATATTATTGTACATTTAACTAATACCTTTAAACGAGCAATTCTTGTAAATTTTTATATTTGTATATATTCTCGGAAACGGCGTCACCTATTTCCGTGAAACTTAGTATGTAGGTAGTTTCGAGGACGATAAATCGATCTACCTAGATTTTATTCATAGAAAACTTTTTTAACTGAGATTTCAGGCAATGAAAAAATATATCCAGAATATGAAGGTAAATTTCGCCGGCGCTGTCAAAACACAAATAGCTTAGATGGAAATTGGTTGCTTATTAAATCCATGTAACCCCAGTTCAAATCCGAGTGCATATATTTTTTTCTTTGTAAAAAATCATAATTTTGTAAGGTAAACCTAATAATTTACTTTAATTACGTAAATAATTCTATTGTTATAATTATAAGGGAGATATTTTTTTTATATTTCTTTATGGGAAAAAATGCTAATTTTGTGAGAAAAACTTAACAGTTTATTTTAAATTAAAAATGTTTTTTAAAGAACCAAGCTAGGCTCGGTCGCACATGTACATGTACTAAATTTTTAACTAAACACATTTCTTCATTATTATGAGGCAGCGTTCGTTGAAAATGACCGCGAGAACGCTCAGTGCATCAGTATTTCAAACGCAGCCTGTCATGTTAATATGCAGCATGTCTTTCCTGTCTGTCAGGCATGTTGCTAACAGGATACGTGTTACTCGGCGCTTAGTTTCAAACTGAATGACGGCTATCGACAGATAAATGAAAATTATACTCTGCGGTTTGAAATACGTTCGAAGAGAAATGAAATTAACAACTCACTTGGACATCATTATTTGCATAGAATTTTTATATCGCAAGGTTAATTAGTCATAGATTTTAAATCTTTACAATATTTATAACCTATATACTTATTTTACTTCTGGCAACCAGACTTACAGATTGTTACTGCCATTGAGTGTTTGGCGGGATCATCGAATGTCATATAGTGGATTTTATATTTCATTTATATTCTCGTGTTATTTGACTCTATATTTTGAAATATTGGTGATATTTACATACATACTTACATAGAGTTTGGTTCTTGTGCACAAGTAAAGTGAATGGGAAATAATAAAACGGACTATACAATCTGCGTTGCCACAGAGACTCCCTGGAAAGTTCTAACAAGAGCCCCGCCATCTTGCTAGAACATTGAAATGATCGCAGGAAACTTGTAATATCATTACGTACTCGGCAATGGGAGTAATAATCTACTAGAAAATTGGTTGCCTAAAATAAAATAAATAAGTTACTGCCATTGTCGAGTAGGTCATATTACAAGTGTCTTGCGACAATTTAATGTTCTTTCAAGATGGTGGCCCCTTTGTTAGAACTTTTCAGGGAGTTTTGTGGCATCTTAGAATTGCAGGTCGATAGTGTAGTTTTCCATCCACTTCACTTATTCGGTTATTGTACAACCGAATTATGTTTACGTAAAATGTTTTCAATATTATAAAATATAGAACAAAATAACACGAGATTACGAATAAAATATAAATATAATTACATAGAAAACTAGATCCTGCCGAAGACTCAAACCTATACATATACATAAGTAAGTAAGAAAGTTACAGCTTAAGTAGAAAAAACCTCTAAAATTTAACTTATACTGCATGTCACTGCCATCTGTCGTGGACTGTGCTTGTAACATAAATTACCCATTTGTCGCTAGATGTCCCTTCACAGCGAATGTCACACAACGACATATTTATGGGCAAAGAGAAAACGGTTAAAAACGAAATGGCTTTTAAATGACTGGGTGAATTTTCGCACGCGATCTAACGAATTTGTATGCAGATTTAAGCAGAAAGATGTCTGCCAGGAGACAATGTGTTTTTCGCTCGTGCAGACACATCTGTTATTTATTGGTCGCGTTCAAGATAAGTTACTTATAATAAATCTTTCAGCTTTTTTATCTGTAAAGGCTTTATGTATCGTGAAATGAAACACTTTCTGCTTTGGCTTGTTGTAACTTTTAAATAAATTTTCTATTGTCCGAATACATATATGTCTAAAACATAATTAAAGTTTTTAAACATTTAAAATATGTTATTGAACAAATTCGTCATTACACACAAACCTGATTGTTATAGAAATAATATCGTAAAATTATACACATTATTAACGGAAACCATTTTGTTAACGTTAATAAATTTGTATTAATTTAAAACCTTTGATTTACTATAGACAATAATGTTTTTGAAAGCTATAGAGTTGTGAAATTAGATTCTAACTCTAATCTATGACAAAGGGAGGCAAAAGTCCGAACCCCGTCTACGTGGGACCTTCCATAAATATTATTCGTCTGAGACATTGTCAACCGGCCACCCTAATTTACGACTAGTAATTAGGAGTTTGCACTCTGCCAAAACGATTTGCATCGATCGAGGCGCCTTCAATATTATCATTTTGTGTTATATTTTTTTTTGGAATTTATCTTTCTTTGTACTAATTCTATAGTGTGTACTTCATGTCTATAACTTTCATTAACTCAAGAAATATATATTTAATTAGTTTAATACAATAATATAAAATTTACCTTTTACTATAAAACTTTTTATCATTAGACTGTAACATGCAGAGCCATCTTTTAAAGCGCCTATTACATTTTCAACAAATATATACCACAACCGAAAGATGTCACTGTGTTCAATTTGTTTATTCAAATGTGTAAATGATTGTGCCATATTATGGACAAAATATAAAAAAAATTATATATAAATTTAAAACTATTACTTGATAAAATTACACAATATTCATCAAATATCATTTACAAAAGTTTATATAAATCTGAACAAATCCATTGCAACTTGCGCTTTCTGAGTGTTGTCAAAATTGACATAAGAGTATGTTTTTACTTTTTTTTTTGTATATATTTAGTTTTATAACTTCTTTGTTACTGAAACCATATTATTTCCTTTTTAAATTAACAATCATGGAACCCTGTGAAATCGAGTTTATCGGTGAAAATCGTATAATAAGTATAATACCTAATTTCACATACGATAAGATATATTTAATTTGTGGAGAATTTGGGCCATTTCGCGCCGGTTTACCTGTTAACGTACCCCTATGGTTAGCTATCATGTTGAAACAAAAACAGAAATGCCGTGTAGTGGCACCGGATTGGATGGATATTGAGATTTTAGAAACTATTAAGGAAGAAGAGAAACGCTCAAGGTTAGTACAAATATTTCATGTGTTTATATATTCTACTTATATCACAATTGAGTTTAAATAATACGGCCAAATAAAAATTTGTTTGTATTGATGTATCAAAAGTAAATTACTTAAAATTATCAACGAACTATTGGTTGGAATATTGCTTTATGAGACACTATTCAATTCGTAAATTTCATTTGGCTGCACTGCATATAAACGTTGGTTAGTCCAGTGATTATTATAAATACTAGCCTAGACCAGTAGACTCAAACTTTATCTGAGAAGCAAGGGCGTAGCTACTGATATATCAATGACACTGATCACCCAAGTCACAGGTACTCGGGTGTGTAAAAATTTGTTGAATGTTACAACTTCAAATTATTATAATAATATATTAATAATTAAAATATGAAAATATAGATAGGTGTTTTAAGATTCTAGCTTACATATCATAGAAAATGTGATACATAAAAAAAACTGATACTGGGCTCTTATGTCTGGCTACATTACTGGTAAAGAAGCGATTGTACCTTTCCTTGGTAAAAGAGCCTGAGCAGTGAGACTAGCAATCTGACATGTATTCATAATTCTGAAGACTTTTTGGAGCACTGCCTTTTGACAAAGTTATTTGACCAAATTATATTTATGATCGTTGTGTCCGTGACTCCCTCCGAGTGGAACCTAATGTAAAAGATAGTGCATACAAACAGACAAACAGACATTTCTAATATTAATTGAAATGTATTCTGTTACTTATTCCAAACCCGATTAGGCCTCACACGGCAGCGGCTTAAGCCTAGGTTCATCCCTCGTTAGGGAGCCCTTGAGTGCGTTGCTTGCGTGACACGGTGACATACAAATATACATAACTGCTACAACACTACACGATCACCCCCACACATGTGCACGCCTACACGCTTACTCATGAAAGTAGAAGGGTTTACTTTTTCCCTTATCGAACTGAAAAACTCTCAATTTTCCGATAATAAATATATGGAGGAGTTGTTGAGGCGTGTATGCTTGGTACACATATACGTTTCAACAATTCATACATATATGAATAGTTAGCTAGGTTAGCTAAGATACATCGCGATTTTGCATGCAACAGGCAACAGCCAAGCCGAGGTGTGCTGTGGACCCTTGAGCTGGTTACCAAAATAAAATCGGCTGAGTGCCTTAAGCGCTCACCTTAGTAGTCTGGTGAAGCTGTTAAGACCTTGCTGGGTCAATAGCGTAGTCATTTCGAAAAAAAAAAACTTATTCCAATGTGATTCCTGTAACAATTTTTTTCACAGAAATCTATCAATTACATATAAGTTAGATCTACATTCTTATTGTATTATATGTATAGAAGATATCTAAATATATAAATTATAAATTAATATATATATATAAAAATTACTTTATACCATATTCTTGTATAAAAAAATACCTCTTCAAATGTTATGGCTCTCGCTTTACTAAGGATTCAATTTTTCATCGATATGACCTTGGTTTTCTGCCTAATTTTAGCACTACACATAAAAAAAATTGAAGTTTTGAAATAGTTTCTTGGCTCCTGTGTAATGTTAGGTTTTTCAAGTTATGACAATTCTGCTTTCTTCCATCAATATGATACTCATATGAGCATATATAGAGCTCAAAAAACTACGGATAATGGCTTAAATTATTAATTTCCTTTACTTAATCATTTTCATTTCAGGTTTTTCACTAAAATGCCGAATGAACATTATATGGTAGAAGCTAAACTAATACTGGGAGCTGCATCAGAAGATGTTCCGAATGCATCAGAAATCAAAACTATAATTAAAGATATATGGGATATTCGTATGTCTAAGTTACGTACTTCCATGGATGCACTGATGAAGTCCGGAGGTAAATTTTAATCACAATAATACAATTTTTTTATGCACTAATAATTATTAAAAAACTATGATTTTAATAAATACTCAGACATGTATTTTCTTGCCTTGTAAAAGTGGGCCAAGTAGTGGTATGCATGCACAGGACAATATAGAGCAGTGTTTGTAGGTGGTAGAGCCCCGCTGAAGCTATTTTTGGTTTCAGCATGAATGGGCCGGCTCCTCCTGGGTAGTACCACCCCGCTCACAGATAACCGACGTGAAATAACAGTGGTTGCATTGTTGTGTTTCGTTCGGTCAGTTAGAGAGCCGGAGGCCCACGACCCTTCCTCTTTCCTTTTTTACCTTTCCTTCCCCTCCCCCTTCTCCCATATACAGGCTGGCAACGCACTTGCGACGTCCCTGATATCGCTAGTGTCTATGGACGGTGGTGATCACTTAACATCACGTGACCCACCAGTTCGTTTGCCTCCTTTGATATATAAAAAAAAAAAGTGTTTCCCAAACTTTTTAGACCATGTCCCACCTTAACATTTCTAAAACTTTATGCCCCCTATACTTGAATGAAAAAAAAATACATGAAAAGCTTACTTGTCGATTCTAAGGAGCCAGTTGATATTTTGGTAATGTCAAACGAAAATATGTCTAATAATTATTTACATTTTTTTTCTAAGAATATGCCTTTTTCGTTAAATTTGTCACCAATGTCTAGCATTGCATTTAAATAACCCAAAGCGAAAAGGTTAAAGTCAAGTCCTGTCGAGTTCATTTTTTAATTGCTCCCCTTAACTATCTAATTGGGCGAGGGCCTCACATTGGGAACCACTGATATAGTGGAAGTATGGTACTAAACTGAAACTGATTGCCAGATAAAGTGGTGCTTGCTAATTCTGCACATTGTTTTAAAAATAGACTCGACAACTGGCTGTGAACTTATAAGTTGGCACTAATGTGTGTGTATTGTGATCAAACATCCAAGAGAGTTTCGATAGTGTGATACTGACATTTTATCAATTATGCTGCTCGTCAGCAATAGTGCTGCTCGTCAGCAAATAAATAAGTTGTGGGTGTCAGCTAGTTTTTATTAACAGAAATATACCTGCTACTTCCATAATCATTTACTTTTACGTTAATAGGTGGCTATGGTAGGTTGGATCATCTCACAATGATGGAAATAAATTCAGTAAAGCCACTTTTGCCCGCTGCCATGGATTATTTACAACAAATACAAATGGTAAGACCTACTAATTCATACCACTTTTTTAAAATTTTCATATATACACAAAGTAGTCTTTATAATATAGAGTGCTTATTTACCCTCAGCTAGTTAATTTGCTGAGATATGCTCAAACAAAATGTGTAAGAAATTAGTCTTATTTATTTATTTTATTCAGTATAATAGTAATTTTAGTAATAAATTAATAATAAACTTCTAATAGTATCTTTTTTGAAATGTTAAAACTGATGTGAATTTGAATCTTGTAATGAGTTTGAAGTTATGAAAAATGTCATAACAAACACACATTATAATGGTAGCACTCTTTCTAATAACCACCTCGTTATTTATAGCTGTTCAAGTTAAAAATTCTAGTATAGGCCATCTTGGACTGCCTAGTCAAGTAAAATCGCATTGTAATCCAAAGTTAGATATTCCTGAATGCTTGCTAATACATATTATAAATGTGATAGTGACTTTGTTAGACTTTCACACTTTAATTTTTCAACCAATAATCATGATATTTTGCATACATTTCAAGGATACAGAAGTTGACATGGAGTAGTTTCTTCTTCTTCTTTTTCTTGTTTTGGCTCCGCAGAAGCACTTGCCAGTGTCAATGTTTTCTTTCAATGGATAGTACAATAATATTACTAGCCTCGAGTGATTATTTCAATATTCTAACAATATGGTGGATCCCTTGTTAGAACCTTCCTGGGAGTTTTTGTGGCATCTCAGAATTTCATGCTTCGTGGTATTATTTTCCATTCACTTCACTTATGCACTATAAACTAACTATATTACGTAAAACACCACCAAATTTTCAAAATATAGAGTCAAATAACACAAGCTTATGAATAAAATATAAAATCCACTACATGACAGACTAAGATCCCGCCAAAAACTCCCCCCGATAGGTCTTTAGTAAAAAGATTTTACTTCTTCTTCTTCTTAAAATGGCAACATGTGTATTCACACAGTTTTGCCAATGTCAAGTGAATGGAGTCATAGACAATGGAGATTGCGTCAGACAATTATACAAATGTCTATATTATCAGACCGAGCTATCTACAAACAGACATCACAAAGAAAATACATGTAAATGAAACATACAACATATTGTTAGATTGCGGACATATACAAGAGTATTACACTAAAATCTAAAGTTTAATTTCGTTAGTATTAATACATTTCGGAAAAGCATTCTACAATTAGATGGTTATCCATAATAAGAGTTAAGAGACACATAATAATGGCATTCTGCTAATTTAATATTCCGTATTCATTGTTGTACAGAGTTGGATATGAGATTATATATATATACTTTTGTATTTCCAGAAAACAAAGAAAACCACTCCATTAACAAACCTTAACAGCTCAACGTTCAGCCAGTCTGGTAGTTCGCAAAATACCTAATTTTCATAAGGTTGTGTTAAATGATATATTCTATAATTCCGACCCATTTGATGGGACAGTTGAGGTTGTTATTTATTGTTTGCATGTAAATATCCAACATTAACGCTTGTGATGCTTTATGCAAATTGTTGGAATAAATTAAATTAAACATTGTATTAATTGTTTGGATGTATTTGAAATAGCACTGTGATGGGACCATTGATAATATTTTCATAAGTTTACCAGTGAAATTGAACTTAAAATTAATATTCTATTTACAACCTAAAAGATATCGTAACAAATATACAGTTGTTTTTAATGATTTCTGTTTAAATAAATAATTAAAATAGAGTCTGTGGAGGTTCATTATTGTAAATTGGGCAACTCTTATTATTTTTTTTAATTGATTATTTTTTAAGATTTTTTGGAACGAAGTTCCTTACGGCAGGCTTGGAGGAGATAGGGATTTTGCTGCGCGACCGAACTGAAAAAAGTGTGATAGTAAAACCGTAACGAAAAGTGCGTGGAATAAAGCCGTTAAATGAGACGTGCGCAGGCGCGACAGTCGTATACAGAAGCGAGTAGTGTATAATACCTTTCTCTTTCTCCTTTTTTGTAATTATTTCTATTTCTATGTAATTTTATGTTGTCAAATAAAAATAAAGATACATATTTTGTTATTTTAATTGATAATTTGAATTACGATTACATAAAATTGAGCACGATTTTTTTTTTGCAAATCGTGTCGATTCTACATTAGCCGAAGGAACTTCGTTCCTACCTGGTGTCCCACGACACCACATTATTTTTTTATTTCTTTTGTAAGCGTTTAAATGAATAAATAAATATAATATGAATAAAAGATCTATTTTTCCCAATAAAAAAAACTATTATTTATTATTGCAATCACAATCATTGAAAGGGCTAGTGGGACCGTGTAAATAGGCCCCACTAGGATATGCGGTGTGAATAACAGAGAGCGTACGAGCGGTTGGTGGCCTTATATATATATTTTTTTATATCATATGAGACAAACGAACATATGGGTCATCTGATGTTATGTGATCACCACCGTCCATAGACACAACACCACGGGAGTCGTAAGTGCGTTACCAACCTGTTGGGGGAGGGGGGAGAAAGGGAAAAGGAGAGGTGGGCCTCCGTCGCTCTCACTGACCGAACGAAACGCAACAATGCAAGCACTGTTACTTCACGTCGATTTTCTCTGAGAGGGTGGTAGTACCCGGTCGAGCCGACCCATTCATGCTGAAACCAGTAGTAGCTTCAACGTGGCTCTACCACCTACAATAAATAAATAAAAACAACAGGAACCACATTAATAAGCGTCGACTGACCTGCAACTCAGCACCTTGTACGGAGCGGCGGCGTCTCAGGCGAGGTGTGTGTCTGAGGAGTTTTCTCTAGCTATGAGTGGGTGAAGCGGATATATGCGGGAGATAGTCATAGTTAAAAAACTTAAAGCGTAAAGCACAATGCTTTATCGACGACGGTATCAAGCGAACTGTATGAAAAAACATCGGGACGGTGCGCCAAATTTTAAAATTGTTCTATTTTTCTACAATTCAAATCTTTCTTCTTATCCGATAATGTTGTTAGCCAGGAAGGTCCCTTATAGCGTCTGCATGCTCCGTACTCGATCAATAAGGTACAGACAAGAAAAACATCTTATTTGGAACGCAGTTATTAAATGTATTTATAAGTGGCAAACCAATCATTTTGGGGTGTAAGGTGTGTCGAATAACATCATAAGACTTGAGACACCCAAGCCAACCTCACCTGCACGTGGTGCACACTGCTGAATAACGAACGAGGCAATGGCGCAAGCGGGGTGGTAGAGTTTTACAGCCCGACTGGGTCGCAAACACCATGTATATGGCGAAAAAGCTCGTAATAGTGATTCGTTTTTACGGGTCGCGTTTCGGGATCAGCCTGTGCATATCCAGCTTATTACAGGTCGGCATGATAGTGGCGACCGGAGATGGACAGTGTGTCAATCGGTGGTCGCTATTATTTTTGGATTGCACTGTGCTTACCATCAGGCATAGGGCAGTCACTTTGCCGTGTTAAAATAAAAAAAAAAACTTTTGACTGTTATCTCGTTTGTATCACGGTTGATAAACTAATATTTTCTTACTTTTTGTTATATACATGTAATTTATTCCACTATTCCTGACTTCAAAAAAGAGACGGTTCTAAATTTTGATGTATAATTTCTTAAATGAAATGAAATTCTTCTCGAAGACTTGTTGTACCTTTTTAAAGACTTACGATTTTTTAATAAAAAGATCATATTTTCGGTAGCCCTCATTTTACTTGAAATATCACCATTGGACGTTGAATTTAAAAATCAAATCTATACTAATATTATGAAGATAAACCATGTTATTACAAAAAAGTAAAATACGTATTGAATACTAGCTTTAAAAAAAGTAAAATACGTATTGAATATTAGCTTTAAAAAAAGCACCACGCTCGCCGACCGCTGCGCGGCAAGCTCATATAAACCTTTTTCACAAGTCTAACCTAAACGAGATAAAAAAGCAAGATGAACATTCAGCGAGCGCGGTGCATTTAATACGAAAGTACCCAAACTTTTATAAAGCAAGTATTGAATACGTATTTTATTTTTTATAATACCCAAAGAGTTTGTATACTAACCGCGCTCAGGAACTACTGGTCCAATTTGAAAAATTATTTCAGTGTTAGCTCATTTATCGAGGAAGGCTATCAATCGAGGTTCTTTCTACGCTGCGAGTCAGCCGTAGCCCAAAGTACGCTACGTTTACCAGCAGCCAGATAACTTACACGCTTTGCGTTAAAATCCAAGGAAAATTTAAAATATAGAATTTTTAACTTATTAAATATTTATGTTACACTCGTACTTTCGTCGCAAACTCTCTTGAAGAACGAATCATGCCGTTTCGAGAAAGTTTCAAAACTAGCCATTACCTCCAATAAGGAATTCGGCAACTTTGCGGTTTTTACATAAAAGAATCTCCAAATTCTCGTTTCTTTAAGAGTTCGCCTTCTTTTTTAATTATAAGTCATAATGCACTTTCGTGTATTCCAATCTGAGCCGCAACATATTTTCTTTTCAATGCACTTTTCACCGCTTTTAGCGCTTTTAATTTATCACCATACGTTAGTGTTATTAATTTTCGTTTTGAACTAATTTTACTTAAGTAACTTTTATCACACCACATAGTTTCCTGGACAGTGATCAACAATTATAATCATCGAAGTAAGCTGCAGTCGTAATCATCGCAAATAAAGCTTTTAAAGGTTTCAAACATACTATAGGTGATTGTATACTTATTTTAAAAAATGTACCCGATCGAGTTTCTTGCCGGTTCTTCTCGATGGCTGGGTTGTTTTCCGAACCGGTGGTAGTTTTTGACGTTCATAAGCGCCTTATTAGGGCCTAAACTGAATAAAGTATTTTTGATTTTGATTGTTTGTGTTAACAATTTAACTTGTAAACACGTGTAACCAATAACTTTCGAGAAACTTTTTGTTTTCTACATTCATTCGAAATGACTCATTGGCAGACAGTCTATCTTACAGAGCTCATCGAAACATGTCTTTAAGTAACCGAGGTCTAATACTGAAATTACTAGTTTAAGTTATCGAAGGTGCGTATTTTAAGTAAGAGGCTTTGAGGGGAAAGGAACAGATTATTTTATGAAGTTATAGACGTTTTTACCTTATCTGGGTTCTACTGTATTAAAGAACCAATTTAAGTTGTGTCAGAAATAAAAGCAAATCATTTTTAAGAGAAAAATATATATTTCCGTTATAAAAATCGGAATCATTGAATCTTAGATCTACCGCGTACACGCACAATAAATCTAATCTTAAAAACTAAACTTAAAAATATTTGTTCTGTTAGTCTCATTTTTGTTACATTTAAGGTACTAAATATTAACATTTATAATTAAACCCCTACGCATCTAATTAGAACAGTTACAAAAATATAAAAGTAGAATAGTAAACAATCTTTAGAATTTGTACAGACTTACATAATATTTTGTAAAAAAAAAACGAAATGGGAAAATATAGATATTACAATATAATTTAATATATTACTGTATGATAATTTTGCTATATTTACAACGGTTTCTTTTAAAATATAGTACCAATTCAAATAATAAAACACAAAAATCTTATTTATCTTATTACTGTTACACGCAAACGACGCACATGCCGAATTTGACATTTATAATGTTGCAAACGCAAAAATGTATTTTACCAATTTAAAAAGCGTTTGGGTAATTAGAAGAATATAAGAAATAAAGCTTTACTTTGTCCTGACTTACAACAATTTAAACTGGAATGTAACATTACAACTGAGATTAAGTTACAAAGCAAGCGTTTTAGAGATCCGAGTATAAAAAAACACCAAAAATTTTCTTATCATTTCGAATGGTTAGATAAACATTTCACAAAATGTGTTTAATTCTAGTTTACATATATATTTTATACGTTAAAGATATTTATTATAGACAAATTATTAAATATAAAAAAATCACTTATTCATTACTAAAATAAAGAATAACAGCTTTAGCTGTACAATAGATTTATTATGATTAACTTTGCTAAAGCAAGTAATTACAAAGTTACGTTTTATTCAGTGCAAAGTAATCGTACACAACACTTTGGTCTAACTCCAGCTTGTAACACAATACGAATCGCTATAGAAACAATGTAATTTTATCACTTAAATAATTATGTTTTGCATCGAAAACCGTGTTTATGTACAAAATATAACTATCAACAGGAATATAAATTAAAAAATGAAAATATAATACAAAGATCTGCCGTTATAACAGCTGAATATGTTTCAAAAGCGAAATTAAATATGGTGGATACAAACAAATGTATTAAGACCAGAAAGTAATATACTTATTTAATTGACACGTGTGTGATTATAATACATCTCGCTCTTAAGTTTATAATTAACTGTCTCAATTGTAAAAATAAAGAACATGCCTTTTTAGTAAATCAGATGGATTGAACTATTTGATTTAAATTTAGCAGACAACAAAGAGAAACATGTATGGTTAATTTTTTTACATTTCGAGAATGAAAAATGGGAGTTGTACTTTCCGACACAAAATACATATAGGAGTTGTTGAGGCACGCATGCTTGGTACACATGCATGTTTCAATAACTCATATACGTATATCTAGATAGCGTAGGTTAGCTCAGATAGGTCGCGATTTTTGCACAAAACAGGCGACAGCCCAAGCCGAGATGTGCCGTGCACCCTTGAGTTAGTCGCCTAAGCATCCCAAATCGGCTAAGTGCCTTCAGCGCTCGCCTCAATAGTTCGGTGAAGCTGTAAAGGACCTTTCCAGGTCAACAGCGTTGTCATTTCGAAAAAAAAAGGGAGTTGGACTACAACTATTTACAGATACTCGTGCCTGCAGTATGAAGTTATTTTTTAGGCCCAACGCATTTTTAAAAAAGCCTTCGATTATATTCACACGAGGCAAACAAACTTGCGTTGGAACATTTCGGGTATTACACACAATTTTTGCAGTACCCTATAAAAATGTGTGTACTTATGCTGCTCTACTTAGTTCGTATTCATCTGCTTTGCAGTGTTTCCTGACAAATATGTTAGCAAGAAATCATGTATTTTATACGTTTTTTCATTTTATTTTTTGAAACGGTCTGTTTCATGTCATAATGAATAAGATTAATGGTTTTAAGTAACTAATGAAAAAAGTTATTACGTTAAACTTAATAATATTTCCTATATCAGGCCCTATAAAATCCCAATGTAATGTTTAAAAAAAAATGAAGTTTTAATATACCAGTGGGTAAAATTAAGGGATAAATCAATTCTGATCTTTTCTTTCAATTCAATTTTTTCGAATGGCTATATATTTATTACAAATGATCGAAAAAAAACCAAAAGCCACAGTGAATTCGTTATGCAATCATTAATTGCTGAGATTGTAATATACAAAATTATCTCTTTTCATTCAGTGTCTTATATCTCAGCGAGAAATGTACATATTAAGAATTAATCTGAATTTCTCTGTATTTACGAAAGAGGTTTTATAAAATGAAGGAAAGAGGTAAGGAGTATCAAATTATATGGGGTTTCCATAGAAAATAATATGCATCAAAATGACTAAGATGGTGGTTATGTAGCAGAAGAGTATGATGACCTGCAATTAATAATGTTAGATGAAGTATGATCTTTCTGATACTAAAGCTATTTTAATGTCGCTAGATATCTCGAACGTTTTTAGTATGAGTTAGAATCACCAAAGATTAATTCAGAATAAACAAATATGGCACAAGGACAATAAATCTTTCTAAACATATTCAGCTTGTTACATTCTTCCGCCGGCAAAGAAATTACAAGAGATCTTTAGTGAAAGGATAACAATAATGCGTACACGCTTCTTACAAGCTAATATTTACAAAATTATTTACATATATGAACTAAATACCACATCACTAAACATATACTATATACTATGACTTTTAATTGAACTATGACTAAATAACAAGTGACTTGTTTTTAATTTGTGCGCCGTGTCCAGCGTGTGTCTTCTGTAATTTTTTTTCATCCAACTTAAAACGATATCTTAATATAAATCATCACTATAAAAAAATCTAGAACATTCTATGCTCACAATAAATCTATGATAATATTAATAATATTGTGATGTGTAGCAGTTTTGCTCCACAGATAATCAATTAACCACAGATAATCAATTATTTACAAAATTAGTGCGGTAATAAATCACCAAGATCAACAGATTGTGTAACTTTAGTTTTAAGATAGTGTTGTGCAAACAATAATTGAAGTAGTTTTGAATTTAAAAAATGAATGAACAGTATATTTTGTGTCAGTGTAACGAAACCTGTCTCTTTATATTAACCCTAACTAATACTTATTATAAATGCGAAAGTGACCTTGTTTGTTTGTTATGTTTTTACTCCTGAAATACTCAAACGATCATTATGAAATTTTCTATAACTTCTATCTTAAGAAAATGAACTATTTCCAGGGAATAAATGAAATTAACGCGAGCGAAGCCGCGGGTAAAAGTGAATCTTTCTATATATTTAAAAGTCATTGTTTTTATACATAACCATAAACATTATTGTTTTAATTTCCAATTTAGAATTATATTACTACTTCAAAACTAAACTTCAATATGTCCAATGAAGATATGGGTATTCAAAATACGATTAATCGTTTCAGACCGCGACTATCTTACTCGGATCCACTTTCACCCGTAAGAACATAACGTCATCCTTGACGAAATTCCTCTTCTTGAGCATTTCATGTGAGACGAACCTCGGGAAGCCGAAGCCGAGCGCGTCGGGCTCCTTGGAGGGGCGCTGGAAGTTCTTCCAGGAGGGGTCCGGGACGAAGCTCTCGACGATGTTGCAGGCGCGCTCCGGCACCGAGCTCTGGTCGAACAGCGTGAACGAGACCGTGTGCGCGAACGGCCACCGCAGCAGCGCGTCGTACTCGCCCGGCAGTATCTTTATGTACACCGACATGTGGCTCGCCTCCCCGGCACCGTTACCGTTCAGAAATAGTGACGCCTGAAACAGATTATACTAATATTAGTTATAGTCTTGCCACAATTTTCGGTATTAACTCTTATATATTTTCGATGAGCACGGACTAAAACCCACGGTGTACCGACAAACCGTGTTGTTGGGGCGGCAAGAGATTGAACAAGCTAATCAACCTTGTAGAGCCGCCCCAGCGGTCCGCCCGGCGGAAGGTGACCACCGGGCGCCTACCTATAGAGAGGCAGACTGGGCACATACCAGCTGCCTCCTCTCGTCCGCCGAACCTATGCAATGAGGGGATGAGCTCAAACTGTTATCCCTGTGTCACCCATGCTAACTGAAGACAGTTATTTAAACAAATATTTTTAATCGTATTAATTTGAGATTGATAATATCAACCAAAACAGAGAACTAAACTAACCGTTATAGTGGTTTACTAAACTTAGCGTAGGATTGTACTAGTTAAAAACCTGTATAGGAAAAGTCGTGTGTAAATCTACAAGCTTTGAGCTATTTTTAACGAACCTACAATTTTATAAAGACACTGTCCGAAATCAAAACCTCCACTCCAGAAGTTGTTGAATCTTTAACAGGCTTACTGCGACATTTCTGTATGTCCAGCAGCTGACTGATATTAATGGGTAATAAATAATAATATTAGATATCTATAATCTAAAAACAAAGTTTAACAAATGAAACTGTTATTATTTCGAAAAACAATTAACTTATTAAACTTAGACATGACAAGTTGATAAATGTTACGTTCCAGAAAGAGCTCCCTACGTTTTGTGAGTAAGCGATGTTAAATCGGGCCACGAGCCGCTAATAGTGTCGCGTACGTATTACTCATCGGAATAATCACTCGGATAAATATACCTATCAAAGGTTTGCGGCACTGTTTACTAACAAATATATTATGTGGTTTATTTTGAAAACAAAAAAAATCAGGTAGTAGTATTTTTTATATAGATAATAGTTTTGAAGAAGTATTTAGATAATTAAATTTTAAAAAAGGTTTACTTCTTTATCATTATACAAAACACATTGTCAATAAAGGAAAAAAAAACCTAGAAATGAGCGGACCGACAGAATAATACAAAGCGGTTTAGACTACTATTGAAACGTTTCGGAATATTTAAAACAATCATTTCAATTGACAATGTTTGTTGCGGTTTGTTTTCTGGAGGTTTTAAAATATGCGACTTTAAGTAGTAATAGCAATAGTTACTCTTTTTAACTGTGTACTAGTAACATTTATAAACGATTTAAATACAATTTAATTGACAAATAAAACTTTTGGCTTTATTTAGGGTGCTTCATGAAGTGAAATAATTATATAAATAATTCCAAGATCAATGGTAGTTATGAAAACAACAAGGGAATGTCGTGAAAGTGGCAACACTGAGGTATATTTTGATATATCCATAAATCAACGTAGGAATTAACTAATGTTTAAACAATATTGGTATCTGTTCCTTTTTTATACGGTTCAGTATGTCATTAATGCCTTATGTATTATGGTTGTATTTCATTTGGATACGACTGTCGCGCACTTTGCACGTTGTGTATTAGTGAAGTTGATAGAAAATAATACCACGGAGCATGGATACTGATTTGGTATAAAAATAATTTCAAACAAGACGGCTATCGTCTTGCTAGTTCATTGAAACGATAATATTTCTTGTAGTATCTTGTAATATCATGACTACTCGTCAGTAACACTAATCATCTACGAATAGATTGATTGCCAAAAAAAAAAATGTTTTGCGCCCAAATTAGTAAGTTTTGCGCCCAAATTAGTAAGTAGGTCTTGTCTATCTTACAACCATGAGCGCGTGGATTCACAAACACGATTTCGCTAGCATTTGGGTCGTAACCTTCAATATTGTTTAGTTTTAGGAAATTCTTTTCCATAAAATTTTTCGAATACAGTCCACCGGTCGTCGTTACATCACTAACCTGCAACTTATATCCATACTGGCTTGTGTAGAAGGCGGGGGAGACGAGCTCGACGCCGTCCTTGCACTTGGCCTCCGCCATCTTGGCCGCCCAGTCCGGTATCCTCCAGACGAGAGCGCCGGAGCAGTTGACGGAGAGACGCGCGACCGCCGCGCGCAGCGACTCCAGCTGCCGCGCCTGACGCGACGCCAACGCCGACACCAGCGCCAAGTGCTGCTGGCAGTTCTCCTCCGTGTGTCTCTCCACTGCCTGTCTCGTACCCTGGAAATAATAAATAACACAAACATTGATAACTTTACCTAGACGAGACAGTAGCCTGGTATAACTAATTATTATTTCTTTATATTTCTTTTGTGCATCGCTGGTGTCCCAAGTCCCAATAAATCATAGGCATCTGATAATTTCCTAAAAACCTCAATATTTTCAAAGTGCCGCTCTTGGTTTCTCACGCTTATTGTTGTTTACGTTGCTACACAATCAATCATCGAAATAAACCGAAATATATGGGTTTTATCTAAGTCCGTCCAATCAGCCACCAATCTACCGCTAGTTGAAAATATATATATATATATTTTTTTTGTCATAGGTGGCAAACGAACAGATGGGTCACCTGATGTTAAGTGATCACCACCGTCCAAAGACACTTGCAAAAACCAAGAGCATCGCAAGTGCGTTGCCAGCCTGTGTTTGGGAGGAGGGTGGGGAGGGGCAGGTAGGGAAAGTGGAAGGGGAAGGTAGGTGGGTCTCCGGCTCTCTCACTGACCGAACAAAACGCAACAATACAAGCACTGTTACTTCACGTCGGTTATCTGTGAGAGGGTGGTGCTTCCCCGGACGAGCCGACTCATTAGTGCTGAAAACAATAATAGCTTCAGCTTGGCTCTACCACTACTAAAATGTATATGTAGTTCTCCAGATTTATCGTGTTTACCATTTAAAAAACATTGTCATTGATATGAAAAAAAATATAACTTCTTTCTTTTTCACATATATCGTTTGATCTCGTGAGAGAAAGAGACAGTATTTTCCACAGACCTTTATTCACAGTTTACTTGACACCTGGCATCTGAACTTTACTGGGGAGATTTCTTTGCTATAGCTGAAATGGAATGATTCAATGAAAATAGAGTTAGTTAAAATAAATTGGTATGTGACCTTGAATCTGCAGCCGGCATCTCTAAAGGCGCAAGGTACGCCGGCGGCGGCGCAGTGGTCGCGGAGGTGCGCGTCGAGCTCATCGCGCGGGACGGTCGCGGCGGCGCAGCGCTGCGGACACGGCACCGGCGCGCGGGAACACGTCGCTCCGTGCGCCGACACAGTGTCCTACATCGTATTCATTATAATTACAAACATTATCGTTTAGCGACCCGATAGATAAGACAAGCGTATATCGATCCATATGTTACCGATTCCCTCTCAGTATCTAACACTTTTGATATTAACTTTCAGTCTATGGTAGTATATACAAAATCCCTAGGGCAGATGCCTTTACCTAACATGGGTAATTTGCAGTATGCTAATATTAAACACTAGTTAACCTCCTCAGACTGTAGGTGGTAGAGCCACGCTAAACCTATTACTGGTTTCACCATGAATGGGTCGGCTCCTCCGGGGTAGTACCACCCCTCTCAAAGAAAACCGACGTGAAATAACAGTGCTTTCATTGTTGTGTTTCGTTCGGTCAGTGAGAGAGCCGGAGGCTCACCTTCCCTCCTCTTTCCTTCTTTCCCTCTCCTTCCCCTCCCCTTTCTCCCATATACTGGCTGGCAACGCATTTGTGACTTCCCTCATGTCGATGGTGTCTATGGACGGTGGTGATCACTTAACATCATGTGACCCACCAGTTCGTATGCCTCCTTTGATATATATAAAAAAAAATACATTATCTATAGTATAAAAAAATAATAATAACGTAACACATGCCATTCAGACTGAACATAGCTTTAAGTAACAGAAAATTTTGAAAATCAGATGAGTAGTTTCAGAGGCTACATTCTTATATAAACAAAAACTTTTACATCTTTTCAATACATTGTTAATAAATAATTGTCTGAGATTGATAACATCCAATTAGATCAATCATCACAATAAACACATTAGTACTTTTAAATTAATTATGTTATCATTTTGATATAATTTACTGCTAGATGGTGCTGTGGTGCATCGCCTACTGTAATGATCAATTGATCCTATATAAATTGTTATACGTAGAAATGTAACAATTTTGTACAACTGATCTATTTATGATGAAAAATAATAAAAAAGCGCGTAGGGAGCCGCGGTCACAGCTAGTATACATATATAGAGTTAATGTATCTTTGCTCACCTGTGTGTACCTCTGACCACAATGTCTGCAAGGCACGAGCCTCTTGCTGCAATGCTGTTGGATGTGCTGCTGAGTGTGTCTACGCTGGACCTTCGCTCCACACTTATTCTCGCAGTATACAGGCTCGTGTCCGCAATTACCTTGATGCTCCTAAAATTGTAAAATTCCTAATTATTGTATCAATTTCGTACGCAATGCAATAATCAAAAGGCGTTTTAGCGGCTTCTTGGTCAGTCATGTAGTGTCTTTTATATCATACTAGCCTCAACCCACGACATCGTTCGCGTGAAATAGACACTTTGGGCTAAAGTAAACACGCAGCGGAAGCTCTCAAGATGAAAAAAAACCCCGATTTTTAATCATTCTTCACTGGTGCTCCGCTCCTATTGGTCTTAGCGTGATGACATATAGCCTATAACCATTCTCGATACATAAGCTAAATAACATTGATTTTTTTCAGATCAGACTAGTAGTTCCTGAGATTACCCCCTACAACGTCACAAACTTTACCTCTTTATAATATTAGTATAGATTCAGAATGTGTTATTTGACTCTATATTTTGTAATATCAGGGGTATTTTACGTAATATAGTTTGGTTATTGTGCACAAGGGAAGTGGATGGAAAATAATACAACGGAGCATGAATTCTGAGATAACACAGAATCTCCCTGGAAAGTTCTAACAAAGCCGCCATCTTGAAATTATCTACACCACAATGGCAGAAATAACTTTGGATACTGGATGACTAAAGAAAGACCATCCAAAAGAGTGCTTCATGAATTTAGTAATAGCATCTTTGTAAATTCTGATGCGAAAGACGAATTGAATTGGCTCGAAGGTTTGAAAAATCAAAATATTCGATACCACATGTACAAATCTAAGAAACGTGTATTATTTTATTTTGTTTTTAAATCATTGTGTCAGAATGTAACGCAACCAATATATGTTAGGTGTTACATCCTTCATAGTGACATGGTTAGGTGCATAATCAAGTGAGGTAATATAGTGTTTGTATTGAGACTGCATTAATACAAACATACTAAGGGTGATAAGCTTGTCGCAATCACAGTGCTTCTTTTACTTCGTTTAGACAACTGTCAAGAGGCACAAGGGAACTATTGCCTATAGATTGTCTTAGTTCGGTCGGCTCTAGTATATAAGATCTTGTTTCATGCCCCTTTTTTAATCCAGTATTAGACCATTTCCCCAGTTTCACCGCAACCACTGTTCAAATTAAAATAGCCAGTAAATAAGATTTATGCTGTCTGTATCGAGGCGAACATAAACTTTGAATAATGGACATAAAAGTCAAATATTTGAACCGACATGTTTATAGATGCAACGTTTGTCGAATGCTGGCTTATGTTGATCAAATAACCGTGCCTGTACTATATTGTCGTATAGCTAACAGATGTAAAACTAAATAGGTCATGCCGGATTCTACGCCGCGGCAACTCCAGGCAGTTATCGTGACGCCAGAAATTCACAGTGTTAATATTATTTAATGTATTGAGTGTTCTAAATGCTGTTTATTTTAAAACTAGTTGTTACCCCTGACTTCGTCGACCTGGAATTTTGTATTTTTTATTATTTAGTGTTTTCGCGTGCACTTGATTTATCGCGATACTGGATACTGCTTAGTATGTTTTCACCAAAACCTTAACCTTTGTTCTAAAATAAAAGTAGTCAATGCTACTTGTAACATCATCTATGTACCAGTGAATCCTATCAAGGTCGGTTCATCCGTTTTCGATTTCGGTGATTGCCGAAACTAACACACAGACAGACATTTCTCGTATTTTTTAATCACGTTATATTATCATAACCATTTAGTAAAAACCTGTTATTTTGACATTACAAAACAGATCATTGAAGATATAAAGTAAAAACTGCGAATGCAATCAGGAGCAATTTATATTTTAAAATGGTAAAAAATCTTATTATGGCACCCTTAATGCACATTCGTGTATGAATAATTTATAAAAAGTTTTTTTATGTTACTCAGTATCAATATGTATATATATATATACTAATAATATATAGGTGACAAATAAAGTTAGTTAGGCTCTTCAGGGCGAAGGCTTTTTAGGAATTTAATAGATAAAATTCTTTGGACTTTAGTCTTTGAACATACAATTAGTTGTATAGTTTTATGAGTTTCGATGCCTTCATCCAAGATAGTATCCGACGTAGTCACACGGCTTAAAATGTCCTAGAAGCGTTGTTGCTGAAGACTGAGTTCGAAGAGTTTGTATTGGATCCATATGGCCAACCACACTATTCTGATCAAAACATATCAGCGTAAGGACCAACTGTGACTATAGGCTTTTAGAATGATATGAAACCCCCAACTCTTCTTTACACTAAGGATATGCCCCCATACGATGTTTTTGCACTGCTTACGTTACTAACAAGTACTGTTTCGTTGTGACAGAAATAGGTAAAAATTGTACGGGTCCAACCACTTTTAATCAACAAATAGGTTATATTTCTGAGATAGTATTACAAAATACACTACTTACCTCGAGAGCGCTTCCTGAGAACTCCTTATGGCAGTGCTCGCAGTTGGCCCTGCGCCGGGGGCAGGTGTACCTGAGGTGGTCTTGCATAAGGACGCGAGGGATCATCGCGCCGCACTGCGCTGCGCAGAGCACTGCATCGTGCTTGCATGTGTTCAGGTGCGCCTGTGAATTGTAAACAACAGTTATTAAATACAGAAATGTGTGTACAGTTTGAATACTTTTGTCTTAACTTCCATGTAATACAAAATACTGAAATTGCCACTAACATATTCACATTACCTCATTGATACATATCCAGAACGATAAAACTAAAACAACAAATATTTTCAAACAAAAAGTAGCATAAGCAACTTCAAAATAAAAACAAAATGGCCTCTCTGATCGATTAATTATCGAACAGCATATAAAAGTGGCCTTTATATTACACCCATAACATTTTATTGGCATTTAAATGCCTTTAAATCCATGCCACAATTCCATATAAGAGTTTTAACTGCCAACTTAAAACAATATAAAAGAGACGGATAGAATATAAAATCTATGGGGAAATTTAAAAACATACATCATAAATTATCTAACAAACATAATATAACGCAGATAAAGATCCGTGCCACGAGTGACTTACAGACTAACAGGAATGATAGATCGATACTGACATATTTACACACTATATATTTACATTTACAAACACACCTTCAATTTGCGTAGCTCGTCCGACCACTGGCATCCTTCTTTGTGATGGATGCAGTACACCACAGATCCCATTATAGCCTTCTCCGATTCAGGATCTGGGTATATCTATAACAAAGGAATAAAAAATAACATTATCAAAACACATATATTTTCAATTATAAAAAGTTTTTTATTACGATATACAACCTTTTTGATTTTAGAAATTATGTACTTAATCATCTTTTTAGATATAGAAAATAAGGATTTATTAACAAAATACACAACGTCAAAAGCAACGGTTTGCTCCAAGACTGATTGGGGCGCTTGCCACACTGGCATAACGGATTAAATAGGACAGCGCGATCAAAAATAAACCACATCTCAAAATGTGAATAATAAAACGAGCGTGTTCTGTGTGTACGCACCGTACTTTCGAATATGGAGCACATCGTACGGAAATATGCAAAATGGCCGCGCCGGCTTGTGAATTTCGCGCGTAATTATGTGTGCAGGAGCGTCCGTCGCCGAGCACTGATACGGAATGCGTTCCCGTTTATTATTACGTACACTTTCGTTATCTTTATGGGTGCAACGAACAGATGGCTGGCGCTGTCGACCGAGCGTTCCCTTGTATTAGTATTGTATAGATAAGCGTGATTTTTCACTTCCCAAATACCAGTTAGGTAATGGAATGTACAAATACATACAACCCGAGGCCGACGGAGCGCCGCTTTCACACGCACAAGCTAATTTTTCTGTGAAACTATCTATGCGACTTAAAATATATGCATGAAAAATAAGAAATACATTAAGATGCACAACCGAAGTTGTTTGTAAACATTAATTCGGGATCAGAAAGCTTCAGTGGACGTCACTATGCGATTCTCGCCACTACACCGTTTCAAGATCGTGAGGCATTGACGTGTAATTGATTTACATTGCGAAGTTTCTTTTAATCCGTCCCGGGTCGATTGGCGTTAGCCAGTAATGGACACGATTTTAATTCGCAAGCGTGGAAGATTCAGCCGATGTTATTACCAGGGTTCTATTTACAAACATTGATGCATGTGGTCATCGGCATGGATGCCGCGTAACCGTACCTTCGCGTCCACGTTCTGTCCTGGTGTAACGAAGTACCCTATAATCTTAATCTTTGGAAAGCAAATATAAACTTTACACTAGTGAAATTAAGGTGAAAAGTTTACTGATGTTCGGTAGTAACTAGGTGCTACCGAAGTCGGCAGTGTATAAATTTACGAATATAGAATGTTATTTGTGTCCTATTCTAAAAAGATGGACAGCGATGTGTTGAGCTCTCCCGCATCGGCCATTTATAGAACTCGGTGTAGTTGGAGTTTTAGAAGCGAAATGCGACAGGTTGTTGGGAGTGTGGCGGCGCTTACGACGTTTGTATTTCCAACGGTAGGGGTAGTTAGATGAGTATGTTTTCTTGCCATTTGTTCAATATCACTCATTAGTATAACATTAGCTTATCGAGTAATTGGTATGTAATGGAGAGCGATTTAATTAATTAATTACGTTGTTTTTTTTAATAATAATCGTCCAGTAGTCGAAATTTGTCCATAATAAGGGTAACGAAGTTTTCCTTGACATGTTATATACATACGAGTTTAGATATTATTTGTACAATTCGTGACATTTTTTATTTTTTTATCTAAAATTGTAAATTGGCTTTTAGATAGAAGTTTTGACAAACATCTATGATATATGTACGTTATCCTTTTTCGCAAAGTCGAACCTAACCTAACCAAAACGAGGCAAAAGAGCAAGATGGCGAAAGTTCAGCGAGCACGGTGCATTTAATACGAAAATACCCAAACCTTTTTAAAGCAAGTATTCAATACGTATTTAACTTATATATAATAACAGCGGACACCTCTAAAAACCAGCGGAAAACCATTTTTTTAGTAATCTTAGTATTTGTTTATGAATATTTATATGAACCACAATGATCACTTACCATCAGACGGATTGTAAGGCTCTTTTATATCTCCATATCATATTATGTATGTGGAACAACCAACCTTCATTAGCCCCTCATTAGTATTAAAATTCAAATTGTAATGATATGCCGCGGGATATTATTCAATACATAAAACCATAATAGGCAAACGGACCTCAAAACCCACACGCCAAGGATTTACAATTTAAATATTATATTATTCAATAAAGTTTATCAATTAATCAAATCGTCTAGCAAGGACGTCAAGTGCAAACTGTTTATTTCGACAAGTATAAGGGCGTAATTTAAAACTTGTTTATGGTTACTACGCAGTTGCGACGTTTTTTGGGAGATTTTGAACCCTCCTCCTTTGTGAGATGCCGTGAGATTTATCTCGATCCCCCCCCCCCCTCTAATCTCACGTAAAATCTTTCTTAATATTTACGTTGAATTTACTCTAACATAGTAAATTATATATATACCTGCCTACCCTACTCTGCCATGTGAGATTTGACAAGATTCGGCTTGAAATCCTAGCGTAATTAATGAACCCCCATTTTGTTTTTAGAATAAGATTTTGTTTTTAATGTTTTCTATAAGTATATTTTTAACTCTTAACACAAACAAAAATGAAATGAAACCGCACGCGAATGCGAGTTTAAGCGAAAAAAAAACATATATAATATTATTTTGAGTATTTTGAAGACCAAAGAGTTAACCGACTCTAATCTTTAGTTTGTGATGTTGGATTAATATAACAACTTTTTCAAATAAAAATTACTGAACGAATTTAACGAATTTTGATGAAATTTAACAGTGGTAGAGCATAGATCCTACCACCTGAGAATTATCACACTAGAGTTAGAGGTTTTTGAAGCAATTTTGGCTGTGTGTCTTTATTAATATTCGGACACCGCATCGACGGACGTAGGTTCGAATTCTAGTAAATGAATCGAGGTTTTCAGTGAAGGAAAACATCATGATGAAATCATAGAATAGTCGTAGGACGTTTCTGTAAGCCTGGCTAGTTATCACTCTCAAGTTAACATTTTTTATATCATAGGAGGCAAACATAAAAACGGATCACCTAATGTTAAGTGATCACTGCCGTCCTTAGACACTAGCAACACCAGGGGAGTCGTAAGTGCATAGCCAGCCTTTGTTTGGGGAAAGGGGTGGAAGAATGAGGGCAGGAAGGCGGAAGATGGAAGGGGATGTGGCCCTATGGCGCTCTCAATGACCGAACGAATCGGAACATAGCAAGCACTATTACATCACATCGGTGTTTCTGTGGGTCGGGCGGTAGTACCCCGGGCGAAACGACCCATTCCTGCTGAAACCAATAATAACTTCACCATGGCTCTACCATTTACCAAAATCGTTATGTCCTTTGCAAAATGTAACGACAAATCCGTGAAAAAAAGAAGCGTTACTTCTTATTTGGAAACCTACTTCCCTGGAGAATGAAATATATGACCAGCAATAGTTTCATTTATGATTAATTGACCGGGCGCCATCTATGACATATCTATAACAGTCGGTCCTACAGTATTCTGTCAACAGAATAATTAAAAGCGCTATCTGTTCCAGACTGGTGAAACTTACAATTAATGACAATAATCAACATTGACAATCATTTAAATTGTAATTTAAAAATAGTTAGGCCTTTAATCGACATACAAATATATCATATCTCAAGTTGGATCAACTCAGACATAGATATCACTATTCATGAAGATTGATTGAGTAGTTTAGAAGTTCATCGTGGACAAACATCATGACACTGGATTTTTATATATTGAGATATACATGTGTGTATATGAAATGGTCAGCTCTTTCGTGGGTTATTCATATATCAGTGGATACATGCTCCTACTATTTTACTCATTGTTGGGCGCATTTCGCATAAATAATAAACATTTCGTTAAGTATATAGCTATTAATTAAAAATGAATAGCGTTTTGGAGGTTTATGCGTGGGAGATATGTTGAAAGTTGTGAGGCGTCCTGTGGGCGGACATTGTTATTACCTTTTCAAGAACACTTTTATACCTTACACGTCTAGAAACTAGTTTTGACGTCATTTTTAACTCACTGAATAAAAGTTGAATACGCAATTTAAATTACTCGCAAGGATTTCCGAACACTTGTTTATTAAATATCCTTGTCGTTTATAAATTCAGCAATGAACAAAACTTAAATAATTATATTATATCTATACTAATATTATAAAGAGGTAAAGTTTGTGAGTTTGTGACGTTGTGATGTTGTGACGTTGTAGGGGGTAATCTCAGGAACTACTAGTCCGATTTGAATAATTCTTTCAGTGTTATATAGCTCATTTATCGAGAATGGTTATAGACTATATTTCACGCTAAGACCAATAGGAGCGGAGCACAGATGAAAAATGTTTTAAAATCAGGATGTTTTTTCCTCTTGAGAACGCGAACGAAGTCGCGGGCAGAGGCTAGTGTTTTAATAAAATAAAATATATTCGGTTTTATTTGAAACCTTAATCTCATCAGTCAAAGATTACTAAAAAGACACTGGCATATACCTTAAAAAGTAAAGAAGAAATATGGCTAACCTTGTTTAACAAAAGAGTTTGTATTTATAATCTCATTTATATGTTTATGTTTTATACTTTTTATTTAATGGTGCTGTAAAAATACAGACGTAACAACGTGATGTAATATTTTAACTATTAAAATTTAATAATCATAAATGTGACAAGTTCAAAATGCATTCGCATCGTTTTAAACCGGGCGCGTCATAATTTATGGCGCGAACTTTGTTTTGTCATTTCTTATTCTATATTTAAAAACGCCGAGAGTTTGAAAAATGCTTTTATATTTGACGCTTTAAAGTTTTTTTGACGTTCACGTTGTAAACTTTTTCGGTAAGTGAGCGTCAGTTGATTGACAACAGACGAGGAACAAGATAAAGCGAATTTCACACTACCCGAATTACTTTACAACTCTTTCCTTGCGACCTTTAAAATAAGGTCGAGAATTTAGCCGATACTTTGTTACGGAGTCGATTGATGTTAGTTTGTGTACTGCGGAACTATCAAGTGTTGACGTGGGAATGTAAACAAAATGCTTGAAAATCTATCGACTGATTATTTCAAGTATCCCGTTGTAGTAACCTTATGTATGCTGTACTAAAATTTTAAAACGTTTTGTAAATACTTTATTTATTTAAATATTACAATCTGCAAAACTGTATATCTTTTATAGGCCTTAAGGAGTCAAAAACTACGACTTAGGATAAAGACAAGTAATTTAAATTATATCTCTTCAGTTTTATCAAAACTGCTTGGTGTCGGGCTCTGTTAAAATTATTGAAGCTTTTTCGGTGATTATCTCAAATAAACCACTAGGGCTTGAGTTTTATTTATTATACGTATCGCTTAAAACCTCACATCCCGAAATTTAGTATCATTAACCCATACAAATAACTACCAAAATAGTATCTGATAAGAAGGCTAAAAGACCGAGAAATTATAGAATTTGCGACTGGAAAATCATACAATCACTGTATATTGGATATTGGCGATATTTTACATATTATAGAGTGGTTATTGTGCACAAGTGATGGAGAGTAGAAAAGAACTATCTCATATGGGGGACATGTTGAAAAGGTGTCCTCTAACTCTTTGCACTAAAAACTAGTCAAGTGGAGTGTGATAGAATTTTGCGAACTTTAAATAATACTTTTAGTGATTGTTGAGTGTTTACTTTTATATAACTTGTTAAAATAATTGAAGTATAATGAACTCTGTTGCTACTGTAGCGCCATCGTAATTTAACGCATTTTGAGACACTTTTTCATACACAGAGATGGTTCCTCCTTATCTCTGTAGTGTGCTAAGTGTGCTTACTGTACAAGAAGTAGATTGGAATTAAAAACAAGGATGATGAATTATGACTATTTTTCTCTTTGGAAAGTTCCATGAAGAGGGCCACCTATTATGTCGGAAAATTAACGGCATCGCAGGATATATTGTAATATAATTTGGTAATGTCAGTAATAATTTTCAAAAAAAAAGTTTAATGGCTTAACAAGAAAAACCGAAAATTGTAAAGTTGATGCAAATTAGTTGTTTAAATTTTCTATTACTTATGAGTACCGTTGCAGAAAAATAGGCAATATCAGATTCGGTAGATTCTTTCAACCTCCTGACCCCGATCGGAAGCCAAATCGCAACTTTTTTTTTGTTTGAGTGTGTATTTAAGTTATTTATATTGAATTATAAACGTATTTACTGTCATTCTTTGTAATATCTTAACAATCACTTTCTTTGATACGATTAAGGTCATCGTCCGTCAAACGAAGGCTTATCATTGATTGCTAAGAGGTATTTTTTATCTGATCCTAACTTGGAAATTGAATTGAACTCTATTGTTACATGAAAAATGTGTCTTATATTTATTAATTATGGGTTTTGTTTTAGAATCACATAAATCACACGAAAAGTTCGAATTGCGAGTTTTATAGTAAGTAGTATAAAGTGATTCATTAGGAAGGTTTACGTATATAATTTGTCAAGCCTACCAGTGTTACCAGAGCCATTATATCTCATTAGTCGTGCGATGTGTTAATAATGATAAAGCGTCATAAATAAGATAGAGCTAACAAGAATATAATAGAGGAACGTTGGTTTTTTTCTATTACTTCATTGGTAACCTACCGCTGGCGTCGTAACCGGAAGCGGGTTCGATGCCCGTGCACGGGCTGCGTACCGCGTAATATAATTATCATAATTACGATACACAATAGTGTTTCTGATTGTCTTAAGTGTTTAATTATTTATTAAGTTCAGACGGACACAGATAGTCATAACTGTATCAATTACGTATACTTTACATTTGCTTTTTCTGAAGCGGTTTTTATACGAAACCAATAAAAAATTGCCACTGTGACGCCAATCCGTAAATTTGATTTATACAGGCTGATCATAAAACTCCACATAAATAAGCTGTAACTATAACGGTACATTTAGAGTTTATGACCGTATGTCACGTATAAAGAAGAATATTCCTAAAAAGTTCGGAAGTTATTATGGACTTTTATGTACGTTTTTCGAAGAATTTTCATATTCAAATTATGGCACAAAATATTAATCAGAACTGAAAATAAATTTTAATAGCAAAAATTGAGTTAGTCATATGGACAGCCGACAAAAGTGAAAACTCAATTCAATAGAATAACTGTGTTCTGTTTGGAATTTTTTTATTAATTAAAGTGCGAGTTACTTACATTTCATAATTTGTAAATTGAAATTATTATCATTTGTCTGGTTTTCACATCTATCTATTGACACTCCGAACAAAAATTATGATGACTACATATGATGGACTGTACAATTTCAATACAAAATATCGATGTTAGGTGTACACATGCCGCTATATTACGCGTCGCTAGTTTGACGCAAGCGTAATACAATCGGTCATGCTTATTAGCATGTCGTGACCTACAATTATTAATTTATCTCTTCCCAAACATATCATTCAATAGTTTCAAATGACATTTTATTTTCCATTACCTTACATAATAAATACTCGTATTAGTTAAGTGATTTGGCTATAGTAATTTAAGTTAGAAAACCTTTAAAACGTTATCTTGACACAGAATAAGTTCAACTTTACTATCCATTAATAAAATTACAGATATCATGGAGAAACAGTTATTAAATAATTATTGAAGACAAGAAAGAAACAAAACTACGTCGTTGGAAACTTTCCTTACGTACGACAGTTATGTTTGGAAAGCTTCGCGCGTGGGAGCCACGCTACTACGCTATAATCATCTCTATCTCATTCATAAACAATCCGAAATCTTCAATGGACTGACGGACCGCGATTAATCATCGATGGACGCTAATGCACCTTATGTTATTGTTTACGGAATGTCCGACTACTACTGGCAGATAAACGAAGAAGATATTAAGAAAAAAAAATAGACTAAACATGACTGACCGCTCTAGTTGGCTTGTGAAAACATCGAATTAAACCTTTTTGGTTTACACGTTTATGACATCTTTTTTACACGTTTATTAACCTCTTTATACGATTTTTTATTTATTTCACACATACAAATTTATTACAAATTATACAGACAAATAACAAAATATTATGAATAACATATAAAACCCACTATATTACCAGAATAATGCTTTAAAATAATGAATATAGATGAATAAAACCTTCGCAGTTCTAAAATAGTTATTATATATTTTTTTAAATGTTTAAAATCAGAACACGGAACGTCATTACAGAGTATAGTGTAAAGTGCATTCGAAATGGAACACTCGTCTCGAACGAGTACGGAACACGATATCAATTAGGTTGTCTGTCAACGCGCGTGGGAATATCAGGTTACATTTCGAATTTCATTAGAGAATCTACTTTCTGACGGATGGCCAGCACTAATTTATCGTGCGTATATATATTTTATACTGCGTGACATTTAAATTAAGAGGCGCGACGTTGAAATACTTTTCCAAATATACATTTTAAAGAGTCAAATATGTCAGTTGAAGGCGATCGAATAATACGGCATAATCAAATGTAATCGACTAACGAACCAATTCACAAAAGAGGCGGGTGTTTAATTTAAAACTGACGTGTGTTCGTAACTGACAATAAAGGCAAGACTTTAATACAAACAAAATCCTTCTTTTATTTTGTTGCAAATATACAAAATTTATTCAGCAAAAATTATACTGAAATTGTTTTATAAATTTGCCTGTTTCTATGGATAAAATCGTTGACATATTAGTCGAGTTTTGAATAATTATTGATTTTTAATTATATATTCCATGTAAAGTTTGTCAACGATAATAAACTTCTACATTTTAGATTCGGAATTCGCAATGACAATTATTCAGGTTTCACGTCTGATTTTGAAAGTACCTACACTTAATTGAACAAATACTGTTGAATTATGAGACAAAAATGATTCCAAACTTATAATAACATGTCCGGCCATAAAACATTCAATTATTTAATTGTATACTAAATATTTGTATAAAATACTAACATTACCTATTTCTTGCTATCACGTGATGAAACGACATATGAAAATGAAACGACGCATTTACGCAATTTGATTTTATTGCGATAGTCAAGAATAAATAATATAATATCTCTGTCTAAAATTTCTACAAATTTTTTAAACAATATCTGATATAAATTCCACGAAACGAAGTGATTTATTGAACGATAGACGGCACCGGAAACCGCTAGAGGTCGTCCGTGTCAATTAACTGAACCGAGCCGCAGCGGCACCGCACCGAGACGCGACCCATCAAACAGTAACGTTTCGTAACAAATCATAACAAATAGTGCAACTTAACTGAAGTTCAAACACAATTTGATTAATTGCCTAATATCATTAGACGTTTCCTAATCAGAACAAGAGAGTACACGAGGCGTTTAAACTTTGCCCTTACATGTTGAAGCTATCGTTGACTGGCCTCAAAATTACGATTCCGTTTAATGTAAGTAGCATACAGCAATAACCACTTAACATAAAGTGAACGGCACATCTGTTGTCTATTTCTTTCACACCCAATGGACTCTTATCTTAAATCGAAGTTGTGATATCTTATATTCGCGTAGTAATTTTTGAACAATTCTTAAAATATCTATGGTATACTTTATTACTAACCTTCGTTATGTAAATATATTGTCTATGAAATATGAATAGTTTTTTTTGGTAACCAATCTGGTAGATTATTACTGCCATAGTCGAATAGGTAATGATGTTACAAGTTTCTTGCAATAACTTCAATGTTCGAGCAAGATTGTGGCCCCTGTTGTGGCCCCTGGTTAGAACTTTTCACGTTGGTTTTGTGTCAAATCAGAATTCATGCTCCGTGTTATTATTCCCACTTCACTTGTGCACAATACCCAAACTATATTACGTAAAACACCACAAATATTACATAGAGGCATGTCACATAAGAAACAAAAAAGTTCAATATGAATAGTTGTCAATTTGCATTTTATTCTCTATGTACTTAGATAATACGTACATAGATAATTCTTAACCTAAGCAAATATATAAAAAAACAAATATGTTTATATGTACAGATTTATTATATTCATATTTTATACTAGCTGAACCCGCGACTTCATCCGCGTGGACTTTATATACAAAACATTAACTAATAAAGTCATTTGAATGTATTAAGTCTTTTTACTTATCACCATTTCTTAATTACTTAAATCTTTCGTCTTTATTAAATTTAAATTACTTAAAATAGACCAAACCAATTTTAATGTAACAAAGACTAAATGTTACTCGAAGATATGCTGAAAAGGTTTTATCACGAACGCAGTATTTTATCAGCGATTCCTGTTCAAACAAACAGACATACATTTATTGAAGTGTATTTTATTACTTATTCGTAGACACCTGCGACATTTTTTTTATAAAAAGCTAAAATTACAGCTAATATGTATAGATCAACCATTTTTCACAGTGTTAGTGTACAATTATTCATTATTATTCACAGCTATACGATTATGCTATTGCGTAAAATTCGGAAAATCTTTGCGTCATCCACAAACATGGTTTATTAATACTAAACAGAACGCATCTCCGGTTACAGCGCAATTATAATTCGCGCATCAAACCAACTAGAGTAACGATCATAGATATATCCAAAACTGACGTATTCTCGCTGTTCCACATGAGTTCATTTCGAAGTGTTATTTCTCGTAATGATGAGTGCATCCACCTACTGCATTATTGCACAAGTAATAAAAAAATAATATAGACATTAATTTCGATATAATAAAGACTAATTTGGGATGTAAATATTATATATCACTCTTGAATAAATACTGGAAGCAAAGAGGAGGCGTTTATATTATGTACCAACCCACGACATATAAACACTGTTGAATCCATAGTTCTATTTCAAAGATGGCTATTTCTCAAGGTTTGATGTTTTCGTAGGACGATTCCCTTCACCGGCAGCCTATAGTATTAAAGAGTAACTTGGTATATGATTCAAATGAGAAAATAATTAGATCCGCTCCAATTTCTCTCGCCACTTAACAAAAACATAGTGCTATAAACGAGACAGTAAAGCTATACATATTACTCGTATATATATTTCAAAAAAGAAAATTAATAATTTCATTTACTGTTAACATAAAATAAACTTGTTAGATATTTATTTGATTACCAAAAAAAAAATTACGAAGACTCGTCTGAGTTCACAATAATATTTATAGTTGACAGCCATTTTGTGCTTATTATGCTAAGTATGTCGTAAGTTGTTTCCGACTACCTAACAATAGTTTAAATAAAAATATAAATCGGTATCCTTCCTAATATTCTAAACTAGCTTAGATCTCTTCTGCGTCGTTCAATTGTTTTGCTATATCTCAAAGGACAGCATTTTCGACGACAGCTCTCAGACGGCTTGAACTTTCCGACACTTCCAACAATTATCGTTGTATTTCAACCAATTTACAAAAAAAACTATCTGATCGTGAACAGAAAGACAGACGCGGCAGACAGACCGAAGACAGAAGAAGAATGTCTTTTATAACATGTAGTGAATATTATAAGTGCAAAAATTGAGTTTTTTGCTTGTTTGTTACCATTAGCGTGACTATACCATCTGAGCCTGAGGCCAGTGTCAAATTCATTCGATGGTGCCTCACTGTAAAACGTCACAATGTAATATTATTATAGCAAATCCAAATGATGTAGTCTGTCTTGTACCTTGGAGTTCCTTAAATCAGAGTTTCTAAAAGTTTGGCATTTTGGTAACTCTACCCTATAGTTATGCCACTGCTTGTTAGGCTTTCACGCCTAAATTACTTAAGCAATCATCCTGAAATTTTGTGTACTCGTCGCCAGGGGTACAGTAAAGAACATAGTGTACCTTTTATATAAAAAAGTAGTCATCCCAAAGGATAAATCAAATTTAAATGAACGCAAGAGAAAGCGTACAGAAAATTTATAAATTTATGTCCAGTCACATGGTACACTGCATTGTTTTACAACATGAACATGTAATTGAAGATATAATCAAGCAAATAAAAATATGTTATATACTTACATTATATTTTATCAAAGTCCGAACACAGCTACAAAACTTAGTTTCGCGCCACTAGAAAAGTTTTCTTCAAAGTGACATTTGACATTAACTTATTTTCAATGCATAAAAATATTGGATAGTGCCAACATTAAAAAAAGTACAAAATTCGTTCAGAAATAAGAAGTAGTTGTCAAAATTAACAAAAAATTAAAAGAAGGTCAGTTTTATCTGTGATGTTTAGTATGTTGTTTAAAACCAACATTGTCCATTTAAGGGTTTTAATAATTTTTCGATCTAAAGAACTTCAGTTTTTTAATGAGTTTTTTAATGAATGTAGATACGAATTCTGCCAGTGTCAAGTAATTCATGGGAGAGTCATTTTATATGTAATATTTGTTTTTTTTTTTTATATAACTTACTTCTACCCCATTAGGTCACTGATATACACAAAGAAAAATACAAAACTTACAGACATCATGCCTTAAATAAACATATATTTACGTAATAATCACTATTAGTTACTGCGTTAAAGTTTAATTTTGTTAATACATGTAAAATAATAGTATAGACAAAAGGAGGAAACACATACAAGAGTAAAAATCTAAAATCATATGGACGGGGTATACCGTCAAGCAAATCATAATACAAGGAATATACATAATAGGGGCAATTAAAAAACTTGTGCCCCTGGAATGCTTTCATCGAGCCCATATTCAAGATCTACAAAAGTTACTTGTAAAATATAAAACAAGATGGCTGCGTGACAATTATCGTCTCATTTGAAATGCATATAGCGTATTGAGTTATGATAACCGAACATTTATTATATTGAAATATTTAATAAGTGTTATCAAACAACGCGTAACCCTTTCGCAGTACGACCTATTTCACGCGTAGATAACTACGCATCAAATTGTGTTACCAACTAATATTTAAACTCAAGCGCTGATAAGATATGACAGTCGATCTATCAACGCGAGACTGGCCTAAAACTTCCTACAAATAGAGATCACGCAGTCCTTTATCAAATCAAATTATTGAAGTGAAATTATTTAAGAGAGGGCTTTGAAATATTGATCCGTAAAGGTTTTGTGCGATGAAAAGTGGTAGCGATGAACACTGTCGAGTAGAGTGGGAGCAGTTTTGTCGCTTGTCTTCGGGTATTCCGAAAACGATTAGACATACAAACTCCTTGCTTTTCTTTTGAAAGTTTCAATTTTACTGTCTGTAAACTACGTACACATTTTTTTCATAAATAGAATCTTTGCCATCCGTTTAGATACAAGAGTCACGTTTTTACTGATGGTATAATAAAAAAGTGAAACAACTCATACGAAAAAAGTTGCAGTCTATTTTTTGTTAACAGACGTCTTATTTATATATTGCCTATAGCATTTAAATAATAAAACAAATCTAAAAAATAGGGTCTGACGTAAGGACAAACAATAGAAGTGAATTTTATATATTACAGTTTTAAAAAGATTTACAACCAAAAGTCAACGTCACGCGGTGTTCCCAAGCGTTCACCCATCCAAGTACTGACTGCTCCCGACGCTGCTTAGCTTTTGTGATCGGACGAGAACGCCAAACGGTGTTTTCAACACTACCAAACAGTGTTTACCCTCACTAGTTTTTGTTACACAAAAGGGTTGCAAATCAGAATTTTAAAGCCCTCCCATAGGAAGATTAATTCACTTTAAAAATTTCTGTCCTGAGGGATATATCAAAATTAAGTTAACGTGAGCGAAACCGCGAGCAAAAGCTAGTGTAACTTTAGTTTTGAAAATTTACAAATACAATTTAGTATCAATAATTATATAATAAGATTTCACTAAAGGCTCTGTTTATATATGAGATAAAACTTTCTATAGTATTTCATATATCAACATGTTTTAGTAGGTATATCGTAACCCATAACCCAGGGAGTCAGGATATGCAATTTCGCGCCCTATAATACAATATTGGTTACATCCGGCAATCGATCAATCTGCGCGCGCGCACGTCTCTCGCACAATCGGGGACCGCATTATCCAATAAACTTCAATCGTTTAGTGACGTTGGAGGTCAGCCTTGTGTTAAATTGATCTTTATTGAATAAACCGATCTTATTGCCAATCCTCCAGTTCGAATTTGCACAGTAAATTGTCTTGCTACGTCACAGTTCTTCGGTTATTTTATCTAATATATCCAATCTAATATTTTGTCTAATAATTGAAAATATAACAGTTTTTGAAAAACATTATAATTCATATGCTACATTAAAGCTGTGACGATAGAGTTAGTTTTCATACTCGAGATATTGTTTGACGTTTCGATGACCAGTTTTTTTTTATTCCGTTTGAATTACGATATAGTATTTAACCTTAAATTAATTATATTATACTGAAGTGACAGAAGAAGCGAGCAAGGTTATTCATAATTCAAAGATTAACCAAACAGATGCGACATATCGTTCTATTTAGTTTATATGCCTATATTCTAAAACTTATTACATATAACAAGAAACACTGCCGTACTTTTGTAATCTTTGTGAACACAGTATCGATATAATAATAAGAGACCAAAAGCATTGATATCCTACAAGTAATGTTTAATTTTTTCTTGTGAGCAATGATCATTGATATAAAATACGTGTTATTTTTACTCAGCCCGATTCAAGTATTCAGAACTATAAACAAACCGCAGACAACAACAAACTGACCAAACTGAATACAAATGAAGTGTTACAACTTTACAAGGAGTTCACAGTAATATAAACAATCTGCGATTTAGGGATGTCACCTATGATATAATCGAATCTATAGTAGTGACATATTTTTAACGTTCAATCCATGAAAATAAACATTACTGATTATTGGAAATATGGATTAGAAATATGTTTTACAAATGAATTGATAATTAAAATAACTTGAACTTGTTATTCTTTTCTACTTTATTTTTTTCTTAAAAATATTTTTGGAAACGGAATCAATTTTTTTTTTCTAAAAGAAATATGTGGTAGCCCTACCGCATTACCACTTCAAAACAAATACACCTAAACCCGGGACGCGAACGTTGAACGCGTTTAATTACTACACTATAAGTGAAATTACGTAAATAGACAGTTTTATGTTTATTCTTAACCTTTTTTTATTATCTGTTCCTTAATCTATGCGCGTTAGAGCGAGAGGTGGATACAATATGGCGGCTGCTGACTGGAGCGTACGAAGCCCGTAAAAGTATTAACACATCAGTGAAACGTTAGATAACTCATTTTACCTCGTTAAATAAGCTTTTTTATGGATTAGTTAAAATTGTTTTCTTACTAAGAAATACTGGGGTTGGATAAGTCGGATTTCTGATTCAAATCATTATAGATAACAGCTATAATTCGTAGTCACGGGAGTGATATTTTTTAGCGTCATCTATTAGCCTCATGAGGCATAGGACACCAGGTTTTTGCCGCTTGGGCTTAAAAATATGTCTGATTTATTACAAAACTTTAAAAACGTAATAAGATTGTAAAATCATAATTTTTAAGTATAATTTCTTTTAACATTATATTTTCACTAAACCATGAAAATTTACAATATCGTGAAATTAGCAAAAAAGTAAAAACATGATACGCCATCTTGTGATTGGGGTTTTAAAACCTCACCCAAAGACCTAAATAGTGTGATTATTTATCAAGATATATAATGAGTTTTTGGCGGTATCTTAATCTGTCATGTATTTTATTTATAATCTTGTGTTATTTGACTCTATATTGTGTAATATTTGTGTAAACGTAATTTAGTTCGATTATTGTACACGAGTGAAATGAATGGAAACTAACCACGAAGCATGAATTCTGAGATGTCACAGAACTTCCTGGAAAGTTCTAACAATGGAGCCACCATCTTTTCAAAACGTTGAAATTGTCACAAGACATTTATAACATTATAACGTACTCGACGATGGTTGTAATCAAGAAGATTGGTTGTCAAAAATAAAATTAAGAAAAGATACTTTATGCCCGAAAAAAAAGTCTTGGAAATAAATAAATAAGCGCTTATTGAATCCCCGCACAACAAGTCGACATATCTCATGCGGCAATGACCTCAAAATTTATAGAATAAATAAAAACTGAGTCCCGGAAATGAGAACTTGTTACTTTTGAATTCATATCGTTAGAAGTATTGGAAATGAGTGGTATTTATTCCTAAAAGTTGAAACATCTAAATTATTAAATGGATTAATAATGGACATAACAATGCCCGCATCACAGCTATTATCATACAGTATAATACTAATAGCATATTTTCATTTATCACCAGTGAAATAACTTGAATAAAAGTTCAAGTAACTGTTACACATAGAATTAAAACTATGATATGTAGGTCATAACTATTCGCAAGGTTCTTAAAACGCTTAAATTTATATTGCTAATTAACTTAGGAATTGTTTTTATTAATCACGTACCGATACACATGTAGGTCTCACGAATTCTTATATGTATGAATAGCTAATTTGGCTTAGCTTATATATAATAGCGATGTTGCATCCAAGGCAACAGCCCAAGCCGAAATTCGGCCACTTTGGTACTGTTGAAGTTGTTGCCAACGGACAAAGTGCCTTAAGTATTTGCCTTAGTAATCCGGTGAAATTTTTAAGGCATACTTAACGTAGTCAATAAAAAAAATATAAATATAATTCTTCTGTCCCTGTGTATGTGACTGAACTCTTACTGATGGACAGATTTCGATGATATTTTTGTGTGGATTCAGGTGGATTCAAGAATGGTTTAGATTCACAATTGGGCTTGGTAGGTGGTTATGCGGTTGACTTTTAGATTTTTTGTATTATCAAGGCAGGGTAAAATCCACTGGGCCCGGTGATATAAGTATAAAATAGAATATTCAATGGTTAGGTCAAAGGTCATAACTAACATATTATTGAAGTAAATCCTTTAAAAACTTATTGAGTACGCGTAGTAAATGAAAAGAAACAAAACAATTCCTATAAATGTTGACCGCAATCATCAATGGACTGACTAATATAATGATTCATACAAAAAAATGCACTGTCCGTGAGTATGATGCGGTAAGCATTCAACGTTTCAAAACCGTTCCCACTACCCAGTGATTACATTAGGTCACTATATTCATAGTGACATGAATTGATCCATCATTTAATATTATACATACTTATTACTTACGATTTTTACGCTGTTTTTTATAGTTTAATAGATTTTAACGTTTTGCCACAATCTCATTTGAATTTAAATGACGATCATAGTCTAAGATGACAGACATACTTATTCTAGAAGGGGTTTGTTCTGAAGTACAGCTGCCGGAACCCATCAACAAGTATTTGCCGACAGATTTTCGACTTGAGAGTGTCTGAGTCCGGCGGATTGCTATTGGTTTTATTAACATTATGACTTTTCTATGTTAAATGGTTTTTTATAAATATTAACGATTTGATTTTGGGCTTGTAATTGAAAAATACTGTAGTGGTAGAGCCAAGCTGAAGCTATTATTGTTTTTAGCACGAATGGGTCGGCTCGTCCGGCGAAGCACCACCCTCTCACAGAAAACCGACGTGAAGTAACAGTGCTTGCATTGTTGCGTTTCGTTCGGTCAGTGAGAGAGCCGGAGACCCACCTACCCTCCCCTTCCCCTTCCTCCTCCCCTTTCCTGCCCCTTCCCCACCTACCTCCCAAATACAGGTTGGCAACGCACTTGCGACTCCCCTGGTGTTGCAAGTATCTATGGATGGTGGTGATCACTTAACATCAGGTGACCCATCTGTTCGTTTGCCTCCTATGATATAAAAAAAACACTAAACTGATTTTAAAGATTCTTTCACGTGCAGAAAGCTACATAAACAGGGAATAACATTGGCTGGATTTTATTTTCAAAATCTATATGAACACGCGCGAAACCGCGTGCAAAAGTTACCAATATATAATCGTAAATAAATCAATATGAACATAAATTTGTAAAATCAGATAATAGTGAAAACTACAGTTATCTCCATGCAATGTAAACAGAGAGTCATTCAAAATGGCGGGTTTATTGACCGGATATCGCAGCCTCCGAGCGGAAGCGATAAGTTATCGTGAGATGCGCGCGCGCACAGATCGCGCGGAGACTTCGGTTACTATAGACTCAAATGTATAAGTTTTGCATTTTTAAAACATACTCATGCAACAGTAGTCGACTGCTGATTCTTTAAAAGTAACAGTATATCTATGATTGCTCTCAATTAAATTCTACAATATGCTTGTTATACACGATCAAACTGCCGTTTAAATACAAATTGACGCAGAAGACATTTCTTGCAATATGGAGTTTTATAATTTTTTTTTAACTTTACAGTAATATAGTATCATACGTATACATATAGTCTATATCTACAGCGTAACTTATAAACATAATGTATAAACTGACTAAGATATAATGACAAATGTCAAGTAAGTTTATAATCCTGATATTATAATACTTTCTCGGCATACGCTAATAGAAGGTCAAATTAGACCAACAAATAAGAGTAAAGTTACCTAAATTCCCACCAAGCTGAAAATCGGTAAGATTGTTTAAAATATCATTAAAAATAAAGTTTGAAATTTCCCCATGTTTCCCCTATAAGGAAAAATTTTGATTCAAGGACAAAGGTAAAAAAAAAGAGTTTTTGCGATTTTCAGCAAAACGGTAAGTTTTATCATAAAAATACCTCAAACAAAAATTGTAAATCATAAAATTATCTATAAAAAATTTATTAATATTTTTTTCTCTACGAGCCACCGTTTTTGAGATATTAGGTATATATTAGATAGGGAGATATTACCCGTAGGCCTATTCCACGGGTCAGTTTTGATTCTGTTTAATTCGAAACTACTGAAAAACAGTGGATATTAGCAGAGATTGAAAATATAGATATATATAGAACGTATAAAAGAATAAAAGTTCTTATGATCATATTGTGTAACACTGAAGTAGGACGCCCATATAAAACCTGGTGCGCCGGTGGCGAAGAGATTTCTAGATTTCCTAGTATTTATGTTGGTATTTCATTGCAACTATTGCGTCCATAATGAATACCAACAACGTTGAAAGTACTGTACTATCCAATTTACTATACCTCGCCACTGGATAGTGTTAGGCTGTATGGTACTGTTATTTGGTTGTGTATTGTAACTCAACGCGGACTATGTCGTTGACAATTGGTACTTAACTTTACCATCTTGTTAATACTTCTTTAGGAACGTTGAGAGGTATTTTTGGCAAGACATCGCTTCATGACAACCTGGTACGCATGACTGATTTCATTTCGTAGTATAGCTGCCCGTGTACATTTAATATATGACATTTTGTATTGAGATTGTGCCGCCTATCATATATTTGACTAGCTTCTGACCGCGGTTTCGTTTGCGTGTAATAGTTACTTTGGGCTAAAACTAACACGCAGCGGAAGAAGAAGAAAAAAGACAAAGAGAAATGTTTAAAAGTTTTCACTATTATCTGATTTTACAAATTTATGTTCATATTGATTTATCTACGATTATGTCTTTCTCAAGAAGAAAAAATTCTCGATTTTTAAACATTCTTCATTGGTGCTCCGCGCCTATTGTTGCTAGCGTGATGATATATAGCCTATAACCATCCTCGATAAATGAATTATATAACAGTGAAAGAATTTTCAAATCGGACCAGTAGTTCCTGAGATTATCACTTACAACGTCAAAAACTTTACTTCTTTATAATATTAGTATAGATTCATGAATAAACTGTATAAAAGTGTATATTATTATTGTTCGGAATGCCAATAGATGAGAAAATCATACTAATGATGATAATTTCCATAAACAAATTATGAAATTTAAATGTTGTTATTCACACTATAATTTATTTAAAAATTTAAAAAAGAACACAGTTATTTCATTATTTTGAGTTATTATTTTATAGGTAGTCCTTATAACCGCCTCGTCTTAAAAATAATTATAGGTTCTAGGGTTTTTTTTTTTCTCGATCTGACTACGCTATTGACCTAGCAAGGTCTTAACAGCTTCACCGGACTACTAAGGCGAGCGCTTAAGGCACTCAGCCGATTTTATATTGGCAACCAGCTCAAGGGTGCACGGCACACCTCGGCTTGGCTGTTGCCTGTTGCATGCAAAATCGCGACCTATCTTAGCTAACCTAGCTAACTATTCATATATGTTTGAGTTGTTGAAACGTATATGAGTACCAAGCATATCCGCCTCAACAACTCCTCCATATATTAACATAGGTTCTAGGGTTTCACCACCGGTCATATATGATATTAAATACTGCCTCTCAAGTACAGATGTGGGAACACACGAACGGGTACTAGGTGATAGATTTTTAACTTGAGGATTGAAACTAGCCAGACAAACTTATATTTTGCTATAAATTTTAAATGTCTTTTGCAGATACAAACAATGTCATGTCTCATTATGAATTCTGTCGATTTCTCAACCGTTTTTACAACGGACATGTTGCAACATGCGTAAGTTATTTCTATGGTGTAGCTCAAGTCAATCGTTATACAAAACGTGTGTATGTCGCCTAAAGTCGCAATAAATCTGAACACACCCGTAAAAGATAGATAGAGATTAAATTCTTAAGAAATAAGTAAAGAAAGTTGGTCCCAAGTGGTTGTTTTATATTCTCCTATTTCCTAGATCCTCGTATATATAATCAGGTTAAGTCTGTCATTCAAATTTATGGCTTAACTAAATGAAACGCAAAATTAGTTGTTAGCACTTTCACAAAGTAATACCGAAAATCTATTGTCTATAGTTTCATAACAGCTTTGTACTACATAAAATGATTAAAAGTTAGATTAATATTAATGAACGAGGGTATAAAGATCTGTAGTTCAGGTGATTGTACTTTTTTCAGACTTCAGACCTCATATTAGTTGTTACTTTATATGTACCATTAGATAAAATATAAGTTTCTGCTTGAGCATAAAAGAATATTGTATAGAACTAATATATTTAATTATTAGAGGCAATGCAAAGCTTGTAAACTTCCCTTCGTTTGCTTACGCACTCATTGGCATATTTGTCACAAAATTTCATGTAAGCTTCTTTAAGAGTTTTTCAAAAATGACGTAAAAAATATTACTGACGCAATAGCCATACAGGTCCCTTCTCGCACTGACTCTTGACTCCATGTTATCAAAAATCAGCACGGAACATAGCGTCCTCTGTTCGTAGTGGCTTGATAAACTTTTATAAGATTCCAATAAACATACAGTAATGTTTAACGCTCAAGCAAATTCGTAAAATAGCGACCAATACGGCTGGTGATTATAAACGAAAGAACATTTTAATTTTATTTTTCAATAAAGGAATATTATTATTTTTTTCAGATATATCAATAATTAATTTAAAAAAATAATAAATGTTGAACATTGACTCGACACTGGCAAAGAACACAAATTCACACGGCTCACCGTTCGTGACGAAGAGCATTCCTGGAACGATTTATCTTGATGCAACAATTGGATCAAATTGTGATATCAATAACGACATACTTCTGTGAAGGGACAACATTTAATTTAATGAATATTTTTATTAGGTATAGCTTTCATCTTTATCAGTACCAATTTTTTTATTTTCTTGTTATTTTTATTATGTTATCTACTTTTCTTTGTTATACAGGCTATCTAGAAACTATCCTATACATCCTATACAGTTATACTGAAAAAAGTTTTAACTGTTTGTAATAATTTTCGTAGACAAATACATAAATGAATTAGCTAGCCTACGCAATTTCGTTTGCGCCAAATCCTATCCTATATGTATATCTCTAGTTGGACCAAATTACACGCGTCTGCAAAATTTATTAAAAATTACGGTTAAGTACTTTCGTAGTTTATTCCAGGCAAATCCTTGACACGTAATTTGTATTATACCTACGTGAGGTCCCGAACTTTTTTCTATAGATTTTATTTGTTTATTTTAAATATACCAGGCACCGAACGTCATATTATAGAATTTTAGGCGACCTCAGTTATATTTATTGTGATTAATTATTGAAAATATATATTTAACAAAATAAAAAATTGTCTAAAGCACACAGGGATAATATAGCTTTCTAACAGTAAAAGAATTTTTAAAATTCGAAGTAGTAGGTTACCGCAGATTACTCTGAAAATCCAAACTAACAAATTTACCTCTTTATAATATTAGTATAAATATACAATAATGGAATAATTGTTTACACCGGACTAAGGCAACAATTGCACAATAAAATGTTGTCAAACGAATTATGTTACAAATAAGTATTTTAAATTCCTTTCGCTACGAATTATTAGCTTTATGTCTTAATTTCTGAACTATTTCTAGCTTTAAAATAACCCTACTTAAATACAAACAACATATTTTTAATTACAAGAGCACACTAAATGCAATTAATAATTAATCCAGATAATGTTGTCAAAGAAAATGTTTTGTTTCATACTCTTCAAAGATAACGGCATTTATTTTCTGATTTCGGTGAAATCTTACACTTTCATAATCGGTTATTACAGTGGAATTCGAAGAATATTCTTCGAACATTTTTGTTAAAAAAAAAAAAAACAATTTAAGTTATGGTTGCGACATAACGTATTATAACCGCCAGACGAGTTTAATGGCAAATACGGTATGAATCATAATACGAGGTCATTGCATTATAATTAATACAATTTTATAAATCTAACAAAATGATCAAAATAAAAAATAAGAAAAATTCATATTAAAGTAAAGATTCATTACAATACAGTTATAATATCCAAGCCGTTTCTTATTATCCGAAAATTTACCAAATAAATATTCATTTAAGATGCATTATATTCTAAATTAAACTTGCTATTTTTCCGCTTGTAATAACCAATATATCTTAAACAATAAAACACTTCGAGAACGAAAAGACTTACATTTGAGACAAATCTTAGTAATTAATCTACACAATATATTATAAATTACTAAGGCTTTTTTATTTGGCAACACTGAACACAAAACGAATTTAGAAACTAATAAAAACATACCTCGAGCAAATCGTAAAGGAACTGCACGTAAGCCATAATAACTCTTATAAAATGTAAACGCTACAAGTGAATTAGTTTCGGATACTGACATCGGCAGACGTCGCGGTGGCAACTGATGAATTAACTCACAATATTTGTAGACACCACACCTAATCCACCTACACGGCCACCTGCCCACCTCGTATGGCACCTAATCAACAGATTTATCACATAAAATACCACACAACGTTAATTCTTTTCTTTAATGTCAACGCACTGTTTATCGAAAATGTTAAAAACGACAGCCATTTATTTCAATGACATACTGACGTCAGCAATGTTAGACTTAACCCCTCGTTTTGTTTAAAACCCAAATCGCAAAATGGCGGACCATTTTTCTAATTACTTATTCTTTTTTAATTTCACAACATTCGTAAATGGCTGTACAAATGAACAAATAATTTAAAAATAAATTTCACATAAGAATTATGATTTTAAAACAGATAATTTGCTATTTTTCAAAGTGTTGTAATAACTTAAATATATTTTTTAAGGTTATATTACCATCAGTCTATTGACCTGTGCCTGATGAGATCTACATTCGCTTGTATGGAGCTTACTTTACGATTTTCGACAGTCCAGGGATTAAGTAAGAATCATTGAAAACGATAGAGTTATTAAAACGATATTATCTAAAAGAAAAAGAATAAAATTTAAGAACCAGAACGGATTCAGTCGTTCCGATAAACGCAGGAACAACTTTACTAGGAGAAAAAACACCTCTATTATAACGCTACCAAGTGCCATAACGCGGGGAACCGTAAAACAACCTCACGAGACATCACCAAAACCGGTCCTAAAATGTAGGCTTGCAAAATATACCGCTTGCGAACTAAGCAATCGTGCACTCCGATGTGATTTCTCGAGGACAAACAAGAATATTAGTCGCTTCATGGCAGTATGTCATAATGGCCATGTTTATCTTTGAAAAAAAGCAACTGCCATTTGACAAACAAATTAAAAAAGAAAACATCTTTGACGATTCTATTTCTTTACTTTACAAAACTATATTCATTGATACATTATTTTCCTTTTATCAAAATCTAGCTTCCTACTGGTGGCTCCTGTTGTGTAAGTTTTTTTTTTATTTATATAATTATTCGACTAATTCTATTCTACAAACATTTTCACATCTGATTTCAACCACTTTTAGTTGATTTTCGAATAATTATAAACAAAATTATTGTATTAAATCGTATTTATATTCAGAGGAGCTTATAAACATCCATACTATCACCGTTTGCGAAAATAACTCGCCATAGTAATATAAAGCAGTAATAAAAAGTTGCAAGAAACTCGATATAGTTTATCTTTTTATTGTATACCAGCCTCTGCCCGCGACTTCGTTCGCGTGGAATAATTAGGTACTTTGGGCTAACGCAAACACGCAGCGGAAGCTCTCAAGAGGAAAAAAATCTTTGTTGAAGCTATCATTGGTTTCAGCATGAATGGGTCGGCTCGTCCGAAGTAGCACCGCCCTCTCACAGAAAACTGACGTGAAGTAACAGTGCTTGCATTGTCGTGTTTCGTTCGGTCAGTGAGAGCGCCGGAGACCCATCTCCCCTCCCTTCCTCTCCCTTTCTCTCCATTCTCTCAAACACAGGCTGGCGACGCACTTGCGACTCCTCTGGGGTTGCTAGTGTCTATGGACAGCGGTGATCGCTTAACAACAGGTGACCCGCATGTTCATTTGCCTCCTAAATGATATAAAAAAAAATATAAATTCAACATTTCTACCAATTTTCACATCTGTTCTTGTAACTTGGATTAAGCGATGAATGTGTCAGTCAAAAATGTTATAGATATAAATAACTTAGATTAAAATTCATGTGCCTTGGTTAATTGAACACTAATGATAGATGAGCACTACTTGACCAGTAATCAAACAAAAATATATCGAAAAGGCAGTTTGTATAGCGCTCGAGGCGCGGATGTTCACATATACACACTTTTTTATGGTAGTCTTGTTCGCGTGCACCGACCGTGGGAACTCGAAAACAATAAAGATTTAAAAGGATACTAAATTGAGACGATTAATATGGGGTTGCCAGTGGTGTTGTTAGTAAAAAATTCGAGTCCTGAATTTTTTATGATTTAATTTTTTTATTACTTCAGCATGCAAATCTCTGTGTATACTATTTTGATTTAAAAAAAATTTTTTTGCATTATAAAATCCATCAACAATGTCCCGCGGTTTTGCACGCTTTTTCAATTCGTATTCGTTGGTTTCTACTAATTATATTGTATCCTTATTTATAAAAGAGTAAATTACTGACGGAAAAATTAGCGATGTGTAAATTCGCTCAGTTTTTTTTATCAAAATATATAAGAAATGTGTATATTGAAACATGAGAAAGAACCGACTTAAAAAAATACGCTAGAGGATGCAACATAACGTTCTGGACCATAGTTAGGTACCTACTTAGTCTTGGATTGTCGTGAACCTATTAATATTCTATACACTATACATTTTTTCTTCGATTTTGGGGAGTAATCACTTAGAATTTTTTTAGGGAAACGTGACCATAATGTATTATTTTATTTATAGGGATATAAATACAGGCGAATTATACATGAAAAAAAAAAAACAGGACACAATAGAAATGAAACTTATGTATTACAGAGAAACAATTGAAAAAATACAAGTCACGCGGTGTTCCTAAACGGCCACCCTAAGCACTGACCGCACCCGATGTTGCTTAACTTCGGTGATCGGACGAAAATTGGTGTTTTCAACATTCTGGTCCGACACGGCGTTTTTCTTTTCGTCGTACAAACTGGTTGCGGATCAGTATTTCAAAGTCCACCTATACGAAATTTCATTTCAAAATAACTCCTCTTTTTTTAAATTTCAAAACATACAACAAATCGGATTGTAATATTGTCTCGAGTGTAATTTGGAATTCAAGCTCCAGGCTTTCCGTACGGGGCCAATAAATTAGGAACGCGAGGTACGCGCGCGCATTACAATTCGATGACTAATCCTTATAGACTGGTCTCAGAGACAACCTGACCGTTTTAACTGACTAATATGGCATTTTCTCATGGATTTTTGTCTCAAGTAGATCAAACGTGAAAGACTGTTTAATTTGGCATAGATTAATCTACATTAAAATGGATCTAAATGGCTATACATATATTATTACTAGGGAAAATTAATAATAAAAGTGTTTTACAATCCATTTGATTTGAGGCTAAATCCCTCTTTAAAAGTCGATATGGTTATATAAGGACACGTTAATTATAAAGGGAGTTAGCCCTTTAAGGTAGCTACCGGAATACATAGTTATTATCTTGTCAACTTTTTCATCATACATTGATCTTAGCGGCAATAATAGTCTGGTGACTTGAGTTACGTAATTCTTTAAATATCCTCGATACAAAATTAATAGAAAATCCGAGTTAATTTAAAAAAACGTTATCTAAGTTTAACGAAATAACAAATAATTTGTATAGTAAAAGAACATTTTATATGAGAGAATCTAATAATGTAGCGATCTTAGAGTTTTGTTAGATTATGTCAGTCATACTATAGCAAAATAATATTACATTTTCGAAATAAATGCATGATAATGTAATTTACTATATTTTTTAAGATTTTGTAACAAATTTCCTTTAATAATTGTTGTTTTTGGCTCGTGTGTCATAACTTGTATGAATTTGTATTGAAAAATTTACCCCGAAATAGGCGAATTCTACTTACCAAGATATCCCACAATTCTACGGTATGTTAACAAGCAATTCAAATACTACATAACCTGAATTAGTAATGGTATTTTTACACACAACTGAAAAATAACAAACGAGCGGTAATAAACGAAAAGTTGTAGAAAAATAATTCAGTTATTGTTTAAACCCACAAAAATAAAAATATAAAACCGGCACTAACAATAGAAATTAAGGAATTCAAATTAAAGATTCTTAATCATTAACATTGACGCTCAATTGACCGGATGCTCAGCCATATTAACTCAGATCGCGATTCGAACAATTCGACCGCACTGTTTCCGGCCTTCTTTATCGAGTCTCGTCTTCACTTGACCCTTGATACTTGTTTTATGGGCTACAGTAAATTTTCGTGGGAGAATTTATAATTAAAAGCTTGTATTATTATTTGTTGATATGATATTTGAATTATTTATAAATACGTAGCAGTTTCTCGTTAAAATAGTAACAAATGTTCACAACAAGTCATACCACGAAATCAATACATATTCTATTATGGAATAAATTAAATAACATACGATAGATAAATACGGTTGAAATTTAAAAAAAGAACTAGTATTATATAAACTAAAAGCTAGCGTAAAAAAAACACTCACTACTGATTAAAAGAAACTTAATCACAACAAATTATACAAATGGCCACCACACTTTGCCCTCTATTTAGTCTAAATATATAATCACAGAGTGAACGAAACAGTTCAGACATGCAACCATAGCCGCCATCCATTATGGGGGCGGTACATCAGATAACTAATTAACAGTTCTAATGGCTTCCTACTTACCGTCATAATACAGATCGTAGTGATATAAAAACATATGGTCTGTACCGTCTGTTCATATTGCTTATAGTCACGTGAATGGAAATAAAAATATTAATTCCTCCCCTTCTCGTGGCCCATTCATGCTAATATTTCGTCCAAATTGCTTGAAATATACACGAAACACGTAAACACACGAACTTAATTATCATCTTACAATATAAGGTTCCAAGATTGTTTGTTTATTTGTTTAAAACTGGAACGTCTGAAAGACTTAACCCCCAAGAGTATCTTTACAATCTCAATATATTAAAAATCCAGTGTCGTACATCATCATTACGATGAAGTCCGAAACTACTTAACCGAACTTCATGAAAGTTTGCATTTATGTATAGTTTGGTTCAAATTAGGAGATAGCATAATTATTTCGATTAACGGCCTCAATCTTTTAAAATTACAAATTAAATGATTGTCAATGTTGATTATTGTTATTAGTTGTATGAGTCTCGGACAGATGGCGCTTGCAATTAGTTTGTTGACATAAAACTTTCGAACCGACTGTGTTAGAAATCTCATAGATAGCGTCACGTTCTAATTTTGAAAATAGTTTTAATCATAGTTTTAATTCATTACGTTTTTTTTTTATCATATGAAGGCAAACGAACATGCGGGTCACCTGTTGTTAAGCGATCACCACCGTCCATAGACACTAGCAACCCCAGAGGAGTCGTAAGTGCGTTGCCAGCCTGTGTTTGGGGGAATGGAGAGAAAGGGAGAGGAGCAGCTGGTGTGTGCCCAGCTGCCTCTCTATAGGTAGGAGCCCGGCGACAACCTTCCTCCGGGCGGACCGTTGGGGCGGATCTACAAGAGGAATAGCGTAGACCGATCCCTTGCCGCTCCAACAACACGATCTGTTGGTACACCGTGGGGTTTTAGTCCGTGCGAGTCGGACATAACCCACCCTGTCCCCCGGCAGGGTGGGTATCCATAAGGGATTTCCTCACGTAAAAAAAGGGGGGAGAGGAGATGGATCTCCGGCGCTCTCACTGACCGAACGAAACGCAACAATGCAAGGGCTGTTACTTCACGTCGGTATTAAATAAGACACAGAAAGACATGGCCGGATCAGTTAGTAATATATAATTATCAAATGTTAACTAATATATCCGTGAGAATTCTTATTATTAAGACCCCTATCATCTGTCAATTGAGTGGCTGATTACCCATTTTATTAGTCTGTCAGTTAAAGCGGTTAGTTACCTCCACGTCGTCAGCTATTCAAACAATTATATAAGTACAATAAGATGATTAATAAAGGATTTAAAAAACTGTGTTCTTCTTTGTGAATGTTTTACATGTTAGTATTAATTGCGGTAGAGTTTTTTAATATCCTGTTGGTAAGCTACCAGTCTCAAGTTGAAAATACCAAACGATTATAAGTGTTTGAGAGTTGAAAGTTGGGCTCCCTTGAGCCATATCTTTAGATAGATCAGTTAAGACTGCAGTGAGGTACTTGTGTATTATGTAAAAGAAAAAATATATAAGTAGCTGTGCCCGCAACCCCATCCGCATGGAACTTAATGCAAAAAACTGTCTTTCGTTTAATGTGTATTAGATGTTATTTATAATTTGTATAAAATCCTAGTTTTGTAAGAAATTGAATTGCGTTCACTTACCTAACCTTTTCTCGTACTTAACCCTACTTAACTTAAATTATAATATTTTAATAAAGTGGACCAATTATAATAAGATAAACACTAAATATCACTTAACTTGATATGTTTTATAATTTAGTTGTTTCATGTTTTATCGTGTATCGTCGCAGTACTTTAGAACCGATGCATTTCCAAACATTTCTAAAAATCAATGAATTATATTTTATTACTTATTTGTAAACACCAGCAACATTTTCTTTTGACAAAATTATAAATAGATAAATAAAAATAATAATTTGATTATTCTTTAGTCATAAACAAATCAATCACGAAATTTTAAAGATTAATGCTCCTGTACTATTTTGCTAGGGAACACTGCCGATATATCTATTCAAGTCGTAAAGCAATAGTGCCTGTACTGTTGTTTTGTTTCGAAAGATGTGATTGATAGCTTATAAACATTCACAAGAAACAATAACTCAGCCCTCAGAAGAAGCAAGCTATAAATGGCGTTAGGACTGTAGCACATTTGAGCTCAGTTACACCTAGCTATAAACTGCAGCGATTACTTAACATAAGGTTAACTTGTCTATTTGCTAATAGATAACATAAATCATTTAAACTTATTCTATGTATTATTATGATTTTTATCGGAGGGTTTTATTGTCTAGAGTTAATCAATTCATGAACTATATCAAACACTAATAAACATATACAAAAAGATAAATAGTTCATTCACAAAGGGAAAGGTTCAAAGCGAAGGGTCTTTGGACCTGAACTAATAAACACAGGGCCCGGAGACACAAAACAGACGCTTGCTCCATCGTTAGAAGAGCCCTTTGTTTGCTACTTTTATAAATAAACTCGAGTAGCTCTTTGAGTAACAACTTTGTTAACTATTAAAAGTGATGTGTTTCGCATCAAATTTGAATTCGCTTTATTCTCTGGAGTTACAAAAGACGGTTATTAAAACTGAGCCAATAAACAAAAGCCCATGTTTGAGAGATTTTTAAATATTTACCGTGACTATAGCTAACGTATTTTTGAATTGAAAACTTCTATAGCCGCGTTGAGCGATTATTGGTTGGGAAAACTTATGGATTCGCGTTACCAAAGACATCGATAGGGCCGGACGTATTACGTATATATATATATATATATATTGCTCTGAGTACCAATAGATGTGTTACTGTTTATCTCTTGACAGAGAACATTAACTATTCGCCTACACAGATAACGATATTCAATTAGAATAGTCTTTTTTAGGCAAACTTGAAAACGATTTTCTTGATGGAAAAATGCCGCAAAGCCGATAGACTCGTTTTTTAACGAATATGGGGTATATTCCACATGACAGCTCGTTAAGAAATTGTACACAAAATGAAAGTTGCACGACACATGGAGATAGGTGTAGATGGTAGGCATAACCTTTAGTGATAAACTTATAAGGGCAATTGATAAATCAAAATTGGACGATATAATTAAGATACAAATGTGTGTATAGCTCTAATCAATTGTGAAATCGATTTATGAACAACATGGCGAATTATCAGAAGATCCTTGAACAAAAAAGTTCTATAGACAACTATATTCAGAACGGTCAATAAGATTGACGAAGACTAGACGTAGAGTAGGAATTAAATATCAACTGGATACGACCACGCGCCTAAACGATATACCATCAGAGCTACACATCCAGATCCTCCCTTCTCTCATGGCATCAAAAACAAGTCCGCCCTCCTTTAGTGCCCAAGTATTACTTGAATATCTCCTTTCAGAAATAATAATAATTAATTCACATTCACAGAAAATATTTAACACACACATATAAATAGATAAGTCTAAAGATGCACAGGGAAAGTATTGGTCAAATCATGTTACATGAAAGTTATTATATAAACGTAGTGAAAAGTAATCTTTCGTTATTTGTTCACTGAAAGGTTACATCATTCTTACACGAATGTTGTTGTATTATATCAAACGTTTTTGTTTTTCTCGAACTGACTACGCTATTGGCCTAGCAAGGTCTTAACAGCTATACCGGACTACTAAGGCGAGCGCTTAAGGCACTCAGCCGATAAATTATTTCAAACGTACAAATTAAACATATAGGTGTGAGGAGCAAGACCTTGGGCATTATGTTTTTGGGGTGCCCGTTTGTGAGAATAAAGTTGTTTGTTAGGTCACAATTATTTTATTTAATGTATCACAATGGTATTGTTATGCAACCTGAGTTGATTTGAACGCGATTAATTGTCCAAGTATTTTATAAATATAATTTTCATTGAGATGTGCTGAGGTGCACATAAGTAGGGGGACATGCAATATACGTAACAGAACAACACTTACATATTAAAGCTCTTATAACATTGAGTACAGTTGTATTTTTGTACTGTCGTCTTCGCTTTGATAATATTCGGTTTAAAGACATTTATTTCTCAAAGAACATAATTCAGTGCCACAAAAAGAACAAAATTTACTTACGATTTACGAAGATGTCACGCTATGAACTAAGCAAAATTTAGACAAAACGTATAAAATTATATATGGAAATATTTATCTTTTAGAAACATCTTACTATTATTTTAAATAGATTTAGGAATTCAATTTCACTTAGTTTTTTTGGTAATTCATTAAGTAGTTTAGCTCCCTCAAATTTTTACACGTTATTAAAAATATAGTTTACTTGTGTTTTTCAAGGAATATAGACTTAATTCTTACCCAGTTACATTTGTTAGTTAAATTAACTATTTAATTAAGGTAAATATTGTCCTTTACAGTTTATAATTCCACTGAATATCCTAGAAGATATCACAGAATAAAAATTAATAGCCGTAAATAAAAATAATTATTTATGACTAACAATCGACTAAGCTGAAATTATTCTACCTAAAACTTAATCATGAATATAAAAAAAACTATTCGAGGTATTGATATTTAACCATATAATAAATATATATGTATAATAATACCAATTCACTAAACCAACTATATCGAAGAACTAACCAGATGACTCCATAGATACAAAAGATATCATCAAAATCGACCGGGACATATACAACGAGAATTACGAACACACACACCGGAATTTTATATATACATTATATCCATAACTACTGCGAAGTAAACCTAATTGGCCAGTTAATAGGAAAAACACGCACATGACTTTGGGAGAAAAGCTAGTTCATTTTGTATATCTAGGATATATAAAGTAGGTTGGAGTACTAATCTGACTGAGCCTAATCTGGTTTTCATATTTTATACTCAAATATTACTCTATGACTATCTAATCATGTGGTATTCTATATTATTGCGAAATTAGAGCCAAACGTTATACCTGGCAACAACAAAATTATACCATATGTCGACATCAGCTGACCGACATACCATTCTTGATGATTTCTCTCAATACAGGTATAAATTTTTGACATGGAAACACTGTCAGCTGCTCATTCGGATGCTTGCGCGTGCGCTCGAGAAGTATCCGAAACTTTATTTAATTTATTTAGGTTTAATGTATCCGAATTCCGAACATCTGCTTGATTCGGCAGGTGATGCTTTGGAATTTATAAATTTCGAACAACTGCCTCCTTCAGTCTATAGGACATCTGTAATACTTTTCATATAAAATTGTATGTAATTGATGAATAAATTAATTCGTAACATACATTCATAATAGATTGGAAATTAATTAATTTTAAGAAGTTTTGATAATAATATATTTTTAATATCCTCAAGCTTTGCGGTTACGGGTCTGGCGAATTTTTTTCGCTCTGATAATAAAAAAAACCTTAACAAATAATAAACCTCTACGTTTCTCATAAATCATTTTTATCTACTGGTGAAAACCGCATAAAAACTGTTCAGTAATTTTGGAGATTATTTTTTTTAAGGTCTCTGCCAATGTTGACAATTTCGCGAATGTCAAGTATGACAAATACACGTTTTAAACTTAACGCCACATATTAAGTGTAACAATGTAGAATTATCTAAAATAGTAACATATCTACATAGATAAATCACCAAAAACGGAATAGGTACTGTGTTGTGAATGCCACAGAAATTATATACAAAAATATATTGGAAATTATGTACATATATATACATAGCATAATTATATAAGGTTATTGCAAACATATAGACAGACATGCGTGGTAGAGAACTTTATTGTAAGTAGTGATATCAATAAGCGGAAAATATGTTATAGGAATTTAGTTCTTCATACATTGGTATTTTATTGCACATCTATAAATATATTTGAACGTAATATTGATTGCATTTGAAATAAAATAGCTTAGTTAGTAAAATAATTTCACATGGAACTTGAAATTTGAATTGTCACAAAAATCCTTAAAAAGTTCTAATAGGAGGGTTACCATTTTGTTGAAATACCAGAAATATAACAGGAGATTATTCTACGACAAAATAATTAACCACTTGATAGGGGCAATCAATAACAACGTGTTCCCGAAGTGTGTAAAAGAATATCCTTATCTATTAACATAGCCTCAGATTTTCATATCTCCGATTCGTATTTCAAATACAATAAGAATATAAGATACGAAACTTTTTTTAAACGCTGCATTACTTTTTATCTTAACATCCTTTCTTTATTATCTATATACCGGAAATGTAATTTTATCTGTTCCTTTTTTGCACATCCGCACCCGTTTACGTCGTATCATAGAGGTCGGTATCAAATCTTTCATATCATATGTTATATCCGTTTAGGGTGTGACTATGTTAATCGGCGTAGCGATTTTGTTATTTTTATTTATAAAAAAAGTAACAAGATTATATACATATATACCAATGCTCACATATTAATATTATGCAATGACGGAATTCGAAAAATAAGATGAAAATAAAAGAAAATTCTATAAGTGTTCATAATGTTTTGAATACTTAGTGACTTTTAAATATCTATAAATCTTTCTATTTATACTACAGACAGTTTTTTTCCGCTATTGACCTAGCAAAGTCTGAACAGCTCCATCGGACTACTGTCTAGAGACAGTCATCTCGAATACATTGCTTGAATCTCTTAATTTAACGATGATATCTCTCTCTACACCAATCTAATAAAATAAACGTTAGTGAATGCACGCAAAAGACTAACTAAAATTAACATTAAAACTTACCTAGTAATAGGGTTTATGTCGATACTAAAACAATCATCTATCATGGTTATAATTTGTTGATCCTATGTAAGCAATATTATGTTGTCTTTTTCGATATAGCGATAAATAGCTATAATGCTTGTATAAGAAAAAATGCTATAGATATGGATACTGTCTCTTTCGACGTATACTCTTAATACAAAGTATTCTTTAGCACCAATAATTAATACCTTATACCGTGCTAATATTTGTTGTTCTTTTTTTCTCACTATCGCAAAGAATTGCATTAGCCGGAAGTTTACTGGTATTTATACTCGTTATTCATCCAGTTTATACTGTTGTCTTGACATGAACGTGTGGTTTATTATTGTTATGTAAGAAAATTAGTAAAAAAATTAATCAAAAATACGAATTATTTTAATCCGCTGTCGCTTCGTCCATTACTCTGTGCGAGATGTATTTTCGATGCCTGATGCAGATTGTATAACGACTCGACTATAACGTCTCTTTTTGCTTACTATGATTTTTCAAAACGCTTATCATGCGACCTTCGAACAAAATTTATATGAAGAAGCATTGTATAATCATTCTCACATCTGCTCCATTGCTATTTTTATCTACTAAATTAATTACATTTATGCACGTACTTTGTAATTCATATAACTGTATAGATAATAAAATAACTTTGTTATTGTGATTGTTTGATATAAAACTTTTCTGTTCTTTTTTTTTCTTTTAATTTGAATCATCCCTATTAGCCCTCAAATACATTTAAATACTAACCTATAATAATAGTACAGCAATAGACATCAATTTTAATTTTTTAATATGATAAAAGAATTCCATTGAAATCTCTATCGCCCGGTAGCCCTTTGTGGGTTATATGCGTGGAGTTCCGTAACAGCTGACGTCATAAAAAACGCACCCTCGTCCTTTATGTATGGTAAGTATTCAATATTGGCCTCTTTGTGCGAACATAAATGCTACAGTTTGAAGAAAAAATCATACGTCTCGACCAACAGATGTCTTTCAATTTTTTTTTTCTTTATTTTTGATAATGTATATGCTGTTTTGAATTCAAAGGGCATTTAAATAACTCTTGTTATCATTAAATAGTAATATGATACTTACATTCACGATATAGCAATTGGTAACAATATTTAATTCTGTAGAGCTTTATAACAACCAAAACTTCATGTCTTTGTTACTGTAATTCGCTTCACTTGTGCACAATAACTGAACTGTTACGTAAAAATTCACCAATATATAGTAGAAAACTAAACAATTATAAATTGAATTGAAACCTACACACATGTCAAATTAAGATCCCACCAAAAAGATACTTTATAGTAAATGCAATTACGTTTTAAAAGCAACTTTCAATATTTATAATGAATTTAAAATTCGTCTAGAATATCGTCTCAATCTATTACATATAAATAAAATGGAAGTAAACAATAATAATAACAGTGAGTACTAGCTCAAAACTGGTAAAAGATTTTTATTTCTGTATGGCATCTGCCTGTATGGTTTTGCCAGAAGGATCAAATAGTAAGGACATAATTACTGACTACAGTAATTCAGCTTAAACACCTTATTCTTATGGAACAACAAGATGATATTCACGTAATCTTTTTTCTTTTTTTATTGAAGCACGACATAGTGACTGCACTACGCCTGATGTTAAGCATAGTACAATCCAAAAACATCGGCAACCACCGAGAGACAGATTATCCATCGCAGGTCGCCGCTGTCATGCCGGCCATAATGACGAAAGTCACCCGATACTGGGTATGCACAGGCTGATCCCGAAACGCGACGCGCAGAAGCGAGTCACCTTGACAGGCTTTTTCACCAAATACATGGTGGTTGCGACCCAGTCAGGCTGTAAAACCCTGCCACCCCGCTTTCGCCATTGCCTCGTTCGTTATTCAGCAGGGTGCACCACGTGCAGGTGAGGTTGGCTAAGGTGTCTCAAGTCTTATGATGTTATTTGACACCCCAAAATAAATAAATAAATAAATATAATGATTAACATTAATAGATATCACGAATTTTATTTGTTAAAGGATTTTATTAGAGTATTATCTGTGGTCATTTGTAAATTACCGCTTTACACCAAAAGTTTCAAAGTTAATTAACGAGTTACGTAACATAAGAACCTCTTTAAATTTGAAGTATCACAATCGAGCAGCGACAACAACGCTCCATTCCATTTTCAAATGTACATAATAACTTTTTTCCCGTGTGTGCACGGTTCGCTTCCCATCGGGCTGCACATGGCACGAAGGAATTTGACACGCAGATGTGCACCACAGACACAATAAAATACCTAATAAATATGGCCGCCACGGACATGCACCAATGTGAAAATAATTTGTATTTGTTAAAGAAAATAATGATTACGCTGTCATTGCATTTTTTTTGTTCAGAAATAATTAAATATTTCAAAATTAAATACGTTTAAGTGTTTTCATTAGCGAATTAAGAGTCATTGACAAATTAATCCACATTAATAAATAAAATCGAGTGTCTGTTTGCACTGTCACAGCATTTTACTAAATGGATAAAAGGAATTGTAGTCCGGTGAAGCTGTTAAGACCTTGCCATGTCAATAGCGTGATCCAAAAAAAAAGATCAATGCAAACCAATTAAAAAAAATATGATCTATGTATCTTTTGTTCTGGCTAATCTCCGAAACGGTTGGACCCATTTAGACAGGATTTTCACTGACAGGTAGCTGCCGTTATACAATATTATGTATGCTACATTTATACTAAATATGTACATTAAAATCAATTAAGGCTAAGCACTTTACTGTTGTCAAAATATACTATACATTTATTTGCTAGTTTACTGCTGAGGAAATATAAATTAATTCTGCTTGACAACTAAGCTAACCGTCTACAAAGCGCTAATATTTAAAAAGATTTTTTCGTCATGAAATAAGCAGAATTTTATACCACGCCAAATAAATACAAATTTAGAGCCAGTGAATTTGGACGCCGCATCAATAGCTGATAAAAATTGTATTGATATTCAGTTAAATGTGAAAGATATAAAAGAAAGTAGTAAGTATAACGATTATTCTCACCTGCCACCAAGTCAAAGTTGTATACTAATGTTACACAACATTAACGAAATCGCTCACAATGGTTTCGTTTAAAAAACAATCAAATTTATTTAAATCAAAATAAGATTCTTAAAAAGTTATAAAACGTACACTGTATAACGCAGTAAAAACATTTTAAGCATGCCCAACGGATATTAAAGGACCGTTAAAAAAGGGCATTCGATCATAATTCGCACCAAGTTAATAATCCCTTGTTCGCTGTACAGGCCCGCTACGAGACGTCAAATTCGTATGACCTAACCCGAGTTATAAATAAAATACGTAATAAAATAAAATCTCATGTGTAATCGTAAAAGAAAGCCATCAAGTATGAACTAATTTAATTTTATAGCAAACGCTTTTTTTCTTCTTGATATTTTATTTACAATGATTTAAAAACATTTGACATTCCTTTCAAACTTGAAATGACATAGACTCGGTCGAAAAAATTACCCTCCTTTTGAGTGTTCTTATTGTTATATCTTTAGGTATGGCCTCTGCCTATGTAGACAATTTCACTAATATCAAGTGTGACAGATACACGATATAAACGTAATACCAAATATTCAATGTAGCAACGTGGAATATTCTAAAATAGCAACATGTCAACATAGATAAAACAACAAAAGGGGATAGGTACTGTGTTGTGAATACCACAGAGATTATTTACAACAATATATTGGAAAGATACATACATATACATGGCATAATTATATAAATATAAACACAAATAACATTACAGTTTAATATTATTACGATAAATTGTAGGTTGAATGCTCTTATAATGTTTAGCCTTCTTGGATCAGCGTTATCCCATAGATTTTGCCATGGGTCAGTTTGGGTTTCGCGAATTAATGCAGGTCTTGAAGAAATAACTTTATAAATTTCCGATAAAAGATCAACTTTTTTTTTATTATGTCATATGTCTGTTTGATGGATTCTGCCACTGTCACGTGTAAACGTCATTTAAAATGTTATCATTATGTCATTCGGGGAAAAGTCATCAATTGGCTAATCATTTTTGTATCATAAATTATGGCAAGTAATATTTATATATTTTAGATTATTGTATAGCAAATAATAAACGGCTTTTAAATAATGATGAGCATTCTATTGTGTATAAAGATATCTCTTGTATTTCTGCCTTAATTATGTAAAGTATTTTTTAAATATAAAAACATTGCCTCCAAAATTGGCAAACACATGGACGAGTACAATAGTAACTAACACTACCAAATAAGCAACTCCTTCGTAAGATTATCAAAGTTACAAACTGACTTGAATATTTAGCTACACATAGCAATTCGGATATAAATTCCTCATTTTATTTTATAGTAAGATTTCATAACTGTATTATTTAAAGAATTCTTATTGCACACATAATTCTATCATCTAATAAATACACCTACACTAATATAACACCATCGGTTTTTTAAAGTTGGGTTACAAGTGATACAAAGCACAAGAAAACAGGTATCTCTGTTCCTTGTTCAGTTATATCAGATCTCTCAAACAAAGTAAAGTGCTTTTCATTAGGTAATGTGGATATGAAAATGATACGTATGGACAAGATTCTGTCTGTTGATTAACTCAATTACTTTTGAGGTTGTTAAGTCACTAGGTAACCTGGGAAGGATAGAATTGAATGCTGTAATTTAATATGTGTTTTCATGACACAATCTTAAGGAGCAAATTTAATATAATCTGTAAGAGAATATAGATTTTTTAGCTTAATATCACTAACACCTACGTATTAATGTAACATTCACAAAAACATATTTCAGCATTTAGAAAGGCAAGTCTCAAAAGGTGAAAGTCATGTCATGGGCTTTCATGCTTTGCAAAAACTCGCATCTCAGTACGGCCTTGCCAAGGTGAACGCAAGCGGGACATAACGGTGCGTCTGAGCTGCCGTCGGTCGGTCCGCAACCACACTACTTAGGACATTCCCAATTGTATCGCTTACTTTCACGTCCATCGACGTCTCCCCGCTCGTATCGTTACGTTACGATAAACAAAAACGTCAATAAGTGATACTCGATAATTGCTCACTGTTTTACTTAACGTCTCATTCGTCGGAAACTGGACAGGTTTTTATATTCATTTCCTTTTGGTACTACAGTGTCGCTGTGCTCTGATTCTAATATTATCGTTTTATACAGCTGATACATAATCCATATAAAATCAACGATGGAATAACAAATTGTACTGTATTAACCTAACTTAATTTCGGTATCCCTCAAGGATCGACTTGTGGCTTTTTTTACGAATAATTCAATAGTAACTCGTAATGCAACCTTTGAATATATCGATTGTTGCTTGTTAGGTGGCATAATAGCATTTCAAATTTCATCCACGTAGCTATCTTTTATGGGGAGTTCAGTTACACATAACTGTGCCGTGCCATATCCGGAATGCCTTTTCGTTAGCTATTTGTAAACAAAGATAGGAATTATAGGTATAGCCTTTCAACTGAATGGTATAATTTCATTATATAAACAAATTTTTACTTATTACGTATTCGGTTGCAATCATCTCTTATTACATAGAGTAAAGAATTTGAAGTCTTTGCAAAAACAATTGCGTCCATATTTTGTAAGATTTAATTCTTTAATTAAACGATATTTAAGCATGGGTTATAATTTAAAAAGAATAATTATCCCATGTAAAAATCTAAATACATTTTAAACTCGCCATTTCGTTTCACAGAAACCATTTAAGTCTAAAATGCAATGGTAATTATTTTATATAACATCAACGTCCAATTACAGTTAACCATAAATGGAGAAAAATATTTCACAATACAAACACAATTGCATCATTGTGATAATATGTCATCGAAATGTTATTGTCGACATAAGATTACGCGAAAACCGAGTTGACAAAATGATTGTCTCATAAAGAGGTCTCGTTGATAAAAGAAAAGATAATGAAAAGATATATCGCAATACCACACTAATAGTACTCTAGATACTTATGACAAAAATTGAATAAAGCACGATTAACTGATGATTCTACTGAAAGATGTCCATCAGAGAATTTTATTTTTTTATTGATGCACGACAAAGTGACCGTACTATACCTGATGGTAAGCATAGTACAATCCAAAAACAGTGGCGACCACCGAGAGACAGATTATCCATCGCCGGTCGCCGCCGTCATGCCGGCCATAATGACGAAAGTCACCCGGTACTGGATATGCACAGGCTGATCCCGAAACGCGACGTGCAAAAGCGAGTCACTATGACGGGCTTTTTCGCCATGTACATGGTGATTGCGACCCAGTCGGGCTGTTAAACCCTACCACCCCGCTATCGCCATTGCCTCGTTCGTTGATCAGCAGGGTGCACCACGTGCAGGTGAGGTTGGCTTGGGTGTCTCAAGTCTTAAGATGTTACTCGACACCCCTTACACCCCTAAAACTTGTTTCTCAAAACAAACTTGATATTCGGAGTGAATTAGACTGCTATTTGGCTTATAAAAACTCCAACTGGAACGTGTTTAATGAAGGCATATAATTTTAAAAGAAACTGTATTTCGTTGTGCTAATTATTTACACTCATTTACCAAAGACGAAATATTTATTGCCGTAGGTAGCTAGAGCATCATTGAAAAGGAAGCTATCATAATGCCGTTATGTTAAAACAAATTTACGTAAGTATTTAGTTAAACGAAATAGAAATGTCACTATAATAAAATAATTTCTGAATTTTTTTACTACCTCACGATCAAGTATGCGTTGAGCGAGCTTAACAACATATTACGGCGAACTCTCCAAAGTCCATGGCTTTTCGTAAATAATGAAGCGGTTTACATGCATGTAGCGCAGTCGCCGCTATAAAACTTGTCCCTTTTCTCATCATTACTCATTCTAACTTAAAAGATGACTTACTATTTGGCTAATCTCCGTGATTGGGATCGGTGTTATCGTTTTGTCCGAGCCCTGGGGGAGAGAGGACGCGCTGGGGGTCGGCGAAACCCCAGGGGAGTTGGGTTGGTTACCAACGCTTTCCTTCGATGTACGATTAGGGGAAAGACGAGCCGGAAAGCTGAGCGTCTTCGTCCACTGCGACAGGCTACGCACCATCTTGACTGTTCATAAGCACTGACACTCGTTCACTGAACCCTGTGAGGAGAGCGCGCGATACGTACGCTCACGACGGCGGCACGCGGACGAATGGAACGGTCGTCAGGTCGTGGCGGTGGCGCGTCGAAGCCTGTGCAAGTTGTGACTTGATTGGTCGCGGGGTGCGGCGCGAAGGGCTCGCGGATGCGGGACCACCTATTGCTTTGGGTCCGATTTTCTTTTGTTTATAACAGGATCCCGACCTTATTGTAGCCAATAAGTTTAAACAAGAGTTTTTGGCAGGAGGCATAGTCTGTTAATTAATGTAGTGGATTTTATATGTCATTCATAATCTTGTGGTATTTGACTATATATTTTGTAATATTTATGGTATATCACGTAATATCGTTCGATTATTGTGCACAAGCGAAATGGATAAAAAATAGTAACAAAGAGTATGAATTCTCAGACGCTACAAAAACCTCATGAAAAGTTCATCACGGTCTAACAAAGTCTAACACGGGACCACCACCTTGTTAGAATATTAAAATTATAACAAGGCACTTGTAATATTATTACCTACTGGACAATGGTAGTAGTAATCTTGAGGATTTATTGCCAAAAAAATATTTTAAAAAGTTTATTATTTCCACTCACAATTCTAAGTTTGTATATATATTCACATATTTTATTTCATGAATTATTCTTCATTTTTATTATTTTATGTCACTAGCTTCTACTCGCGGCTTCACTCTCTACGCCTCGGAAATAATACTTTTCTTCTAGATGAAAGGTTCCTTATAGCATTTTCTATAGCCTTGAAAATTTTACACATATCTTGATGATAATCAGTTGGATAGTTAATGTATGAAAAAATTATAACAAGCAGACGCATTTATAATATCAGTTAGGATAAGAAGTGAGCATATTTGTTTCTTTCTATTTCTTGCCTTAATTATTCAAACGATTGGCATAAAATTTTATACTCTTTGATGCACGTTTCCAAAGGGAAAGAAAGTAGTAACTTTCTGCCAGAAATAATACTATTCCTGAAGAATAAGACAAATCTAAATAGCAGAAAGAAACGTGAAGATAGATGAATGTTTGTTACGGTTTATTAAGCGTAGAATCCATTAAACAGATTGTTATGAAACTTGGAAGGAATATAGCTTATTATAGGAATTCAGGATAACACGAAGGCCAATGGTATTCTTTAAGTTGACGAAATATAACCACAAGTATCGATTAAGTTGAAACATTTTTGTCACCTGTAAGCAATCTGAGTGCGCACTGAATCAAATGTATATCACGAGACAATATAGTTTATGGCTTTATCATTTATAGAAACGTAAAGGTAAATAAAGTGACTGACAGCCGCTAGCTTCTTTTCATGTTAATTCAAGGGTTTTAGCTTTTTTTTCGAAATGACTACGCTATTGACCCAGCAAGGTCTTAATAGCTTCACCGAACTACTAAGGCGAGCGCTTAAGGCACTCAGTGATCAGCCGGTTTTAGCTAAAATGGTAAACATGCTAAGACTAGAGAGAGATGGCTCTCGAGATACCGAAATACATCAATAGATGCTTGCCGACAGATTTTTAATTTGAGTGCTACCTAACCAGACGGACTGAGTACAAGCCCTACCATCATGCTATGACTTTATCACGATGATTTTCTTCACTGAACTACGACTTAGTTGCTACGAATCGAAGTTACGTCCATCGACGCGGTGCATCACGATCAAGTAAGCCATCATCGCTTCAAAAATATTTATTTATTATGGCACTCCTATAGTTCTTCACGTGCCAACATTCCGCATTATAAGTTCGCTGATTAGTGCGCGCGTTCCACCCATTTAACAGCTATGTTAGGAAAAAGTTGCACGCGCCGCGTCGAGGGTTGCACCCTACATGTGTATCTTAATCAGTTCGAATAACTACACTTAGCCCCCGGCTTTTAGCATACAATATATTTAAATGATTATGACCACATTATAATCAAAGAAATTAAATGAAAACCACGATAAAATCAGATAAGACTTATATATTACTTCGACATTACTTTGGGCCTCCATTGTAAATCAGTGTTGCAGTATCATCTAGTTGAACAGTAGCACTTAGTCGAATGGGGGTTTCATTGTTGATTATATTTTTTTTTTCGATCTGACTACGCTATTGACCCAGCAATATCTTAACAGCTTCACCGGAGTTGTTTATATTATTATAAGCTGTGTATATGTTCAACTTTTTGTTTGTGATGTTATCCAGCAATAAAGATATTTTCTTCCTTATAGTTTCCATGAACAAAACACAGTCGCGTGCCTTAGCTAGTGAAGAATATTGCAAAACATTTTGTATGAAGGTCCGTTTTGAGTATATAATAGGCTCCACGGCGTCAATTGCGAACAACGGCATGCAGGATTCGTTGCATGCACCGACTTCCTAGGGAGTAGGGACACGTGCGCGCGCAGCTGACGCCCGCAGCGCATGCATTCTAGTGTTACACACTTTTAATTTTCTATATTAAAAGCATTTAATTTAAAACAGGAATAGACTGTATTAATTTTAATATCCATCTTTTTACCATGGTTCTTATAGTATAACTAGGATAAATCAAAAACCAAAATAAAAAACACTTTTTTCAATTTTGACCCAGAGACGCCTCTTATGGCCGTCAAAACAACCACCTGTTCGGAAAATAACCCAATCATCGAAAAGAACCGGCAAGAAACTCTATCTGGGTTTATCTTTTCATCATACATATTTTGAACAAACATATTTACACTTCATTTTGATGGATGCACAGAGAGCGACGTACATACGTCAGCATCGTTCACAATTTGATCCATCCTATAAATAGCTTTTCGTAATTAAAACCCGCTTGACATGGTCCTTGAAATAGCTAACTGGTTAATCGGTAATATATTTTGTTGTAAATCCTAAGACTATTAGCTAAAAAAAACTGTTACAATAACCTAACTATAAAATATTTTTCACCCGCCCACATCGTTTAATCTGACTTAGAGATATATCAAAATAATGTTGTAGTAAATATGTATCATAAAATGGCTTACAGAAAAGTCAATTATGGTATATAGTACAGACATATCTTTCTCTGGAGAATAACTCACAATAACCAATTTTGTCTTCTGCATAATGTTAAAGTAATATGCTAAAGGTTATTCGTGTATCTGTTTGGATAATACAATATTAATCCTTCACATAGTATAGGTTCGACATACTGGACACTTAATATAGACCTAAATTGTCCTTTATTATCTATTATTTCGAGAATTATCTAAGAAAATACCACAGATTAAATAAAACGCGCTATAGAAAGTAAACATCGCTTGTATTATGAGATTTATTAATTATCTTGGACTATAATGAACTGCAAACATAAAAGTTAAAAAAATGATGACGACATATTAGTTTAAATCGCTTAAACAAGTGTGACGCCTCATTACCGAGTTAATTACACCGGTATGGAGTTCGGATTGGTCATTAGTTTTTAATAAAACAAACTAGATTTAATCTATCAAACTTCGATAACATTCTGTATATATATATTCTTATCACATTTTTAATACAATTTCACCGGAGAATATATACTCCTGTCATTTATCTGAAGTTTCAGATTCCGTTTCAAGTTGCACATAAAAAAACTTCTCACACAAAGAAATAAAGTAATCAATGATGTAAAATTCATTTTCTACAGTTGTAAATAAAAAAATACCAACCTATTATTCGAGAAGGGTGGTTTAAAAACCCTCACGACCCTCGATTCTACTGTCAGAAGCGACCCTAATCCCTTTGTTTTATTGAAAAGGGTCCCAACTACTCGGGGCTTGAGTTCCTCCTTCCACGTTCAATAGAGCAAGTGTTTTATATTGAAGAATTTGAATACCGACGGAGTAATTATAGCTTTTTTCTGCATTGTTTCTGTTATACGCAGTTGTCGTAGCGTAGAGTAAATAATAATTTCATAGATTATGTGTTTCTAAATCAGGAAACTTAAAAATCCATTTCAGAATTTTTAGAATATATATAAAAAAAGAAAATTGTTATATTATTACAATTGTTTGATTGATTTATTGAATTGAACCGAGGAATAAAAACGAATGTCACTGAACCAGGAAATCACGAATCACAACACTCCGGAAACCGAAATCGTGATGTTATTCTATATAATCGAATTGCCAATTATTACGATACATGCCTTACATCGATTAATATATTTTGCCTTAGCTTTGGAATTTACAGAGTTACCTGATGTTAAATATTGAACTAAAACAGTGGCATTCTAAGCTTTGACCTGGACATGTTTTTACAGCTTCACCGAACTATTGAGGCGAGCACTGAAGACACTCAGCCGATTTGGGATGTTTGGGCGACAAACTCAAGGGTGTACGGCACACCTCGGCTTGGGCTGTCGCCTGTTTTGTGCAAAAATCGCGACCTATCTGAACTAACCTAAACAAAGCAATCTAGATATACGTATATGAGTTATTGTAACATGTATGTGTACCAAGCATGCGTGCCTTAACAACTAATATACGTATTTTGTGGCGGAAAAATTCCTCTAAACTATATAGGATAGGGAAAAATAAGGGCAGAACTCTTTGTCGTTTATATTTCTGCAAAAGAAAAACAGCGTGTAATCGTGTAGGCGTGCACGTGTGTATAGGTGATGTGTGTGATGTTGTAGCAGTGATGTAAGGTTTCCTGTCACTGTATCGCGTTAGCAGCGTACTCAAGGGTTCCACGCCGAGGGAACGGACCTAGGCTTGAGACGCTGCCGAGGGGGGCCCAATCTGGTGTGCGTGAGCGAAATTTACATTCTATGCGTAGCATTCTAAACGTAAAGAATAACTGACTCTCAAGTGCAGTTCTCAAAAATATACTTGTAAATGTTTTCAATTCAAGATTAGTAGCTAGTTACACGAAAAACGCATTACGGTCATGCAAAATTAATGCATATATGTTTTTCTCGTATTCACTGGATTTCAAAGCAATTCTATGTTTTATAGGTACCACATGAGAATTATCTGTGCTTGCATTTATTAAATAGTAATTATTCGCGTTTCTTTGTGTTGACATATATTTTACGATTTCCAAAAGCCTTATTGACCTTTATCGCTATTGATTTATCATCAAACGATATATAAAATTGTTGTCGATCCTTTTGGCCTCTGTGAATATAGCTCTAAGTATATGTGCATAAAATACAGTCAAGAGTTTAATACAAAAGAAAGTTAAAGTATCATTATAAAAAACTAAAATTGACATTTATTTAAGTTGACTCGATGTTATACAGAATATAATATTAAACCTAAAGTAGCTTCTGCCCGCAACTTCTTCCATGGGGAATAGTTACTTTGGGCTAACAACAACACTCAGCAAGCAAGCTCTCAAAAGGAAAAAGGTATCCGATTTTGAAACATTCTTCATTGGATCTCCGCTCCTATTGGTCTTAGCCTAATCATATATAGCCTTCCTTGATAAATGAATTATGTAGTACTGAAAGAATTTTTCAAAGATCAGTTGTTCCTGAAACCCTACAACCTCACAAACTCACAAACTTTACCTTTTCATAATATTATTAAAATCAGTACTAACATTATAAAGTATGGATATGTATTCTGCAGAGTTATATTGATAGCGGTCAAAAAGATCGACTTTACTTCTCATGTTCAAAAATTTATCAGAATTTAGAATGAAATAAGAATATAATTGAAATGGTTTTCTATTACTCCCAAAAGTGTTATTAGTAATTATCGTAATAAATTGAGCACTGTTATTATTATCCATGTATAGAGTTTTATAAAAATTGGTCCAGCCGTTTCTCAGTTATATCTAGATACTGTCTAACAACACTTTATAGGAAGTCAAATTCTAAACCAATCGTCTAATTAATTGATTCATATTGAATTTAATTCAAAATTACATGCATACAGAACTACAAACTAAATACTATACATTAAGATTATTATCAATGTACAAGAAAATATATAATACATTATTAAAATTCGATTTATTTCTCTGTTTAATAAATATTACAGACAGATGAACACATAAATAAAGTATTATTAAAACTAATAACATATGTTTTTTTTGCAATAATTGAATTTGTGACAATATCATGGATATTGGTCAGTCACGTATAGTACATTTTTTTTAATTATATGAGAATAATAAAGTAAATCATAATGTAATGTTACTCGACGCCTTAACAACTCGTATACTAACCGGCACAAAACATTTATTACCAAACAAGTGGAATCTCTTGTAGAGATGTTGCTTTGAATTATATTCGTGCCGCGAAAATAGACGTATGATTTGTTAAAAAAACAATCCCAAAAAGAACATCGTCTAAACATGTATAAATACGTAACAGAGTTTAAACAAAGAATTGTAAAATGTCACCATGAATTATTACTACTTACGCTGCTTAGCTTAAAGTAGTGCGACGACGAACAACTATTGTAATTAGACGAATCATATTTAAATAATTATAATATTAATGTTCACATTACATTGTTGACTTTAAATTACATTAAAAATGATTCCACGGTCAGTAATAGACAAGATTCTTTTTCATTTATTTTATTTGTCATCAGTAATTAATATTTTTTATTTTTGTTATTAAAAAGGTAAACCAATGCATTCATATACCGATTTTATAGCAATATACACATAAAAATGTAGCTTATTTCTATTTCTATAATATTTAAGATAAAAAAACGTATGATTATTTCAAAATTAATAACAAAGCTTAATTCTTTTCGTTGAAAATTTAAAATTACTCAAAATGAAACAATTATTTCTTATAATTTATTATCATCAATTTTTATTAAACAAAAATATTGAGTTTTTAAAATATACTGAGTAGTTCTAAAATAATATTAATAATACGAAACTGGATTTTTATGTTTATTGCTTTGTTTTCTACGCTTATAGTTTTACCTACTTAAGTAACCATCATTAAATTCTGCACACAAATTATCAGAGCTATAGAAAAGGGTATAGAGTACTTTAAGTATGCGCTATTCCCGACAAACAACTCAATTAACGTGAGTGAATCCGCGAGCAAATATATTGTACATTAAATAAATCACTTGCAAATTATGAAATCTTTTACTAAATTGGTACAAATGATAAACATTCCACTTTGAAATCATTTTTACAAATTATATTAGTACAATTATTTTACAACCATAATAGATCAACAATGCAATGACAAATTTAATTTAAAGAGGTATATACTTACTTATATACCTTTCTCAAAACATAATGTATGCAAAGTGAACAAAGTTAAGTCAATATAATTTAAGATTGTCGATTATATCCAAAAATATTTTCATGACGTGGTCACAACACTCTCGCGTTCCGTAGGGTTGTTATTATTAAAAACGCCAGTAAACGCTTGTACGAAATTAGTCGGCCGTCAATCTCATTGTGTGCTATATGTCGCTATTTGTGTAACCCCCGTAAATAAATATTATTATGGCGTAAAATACAATTTCAGAACGGGCTGATTGCGTGACGCTGACTCTTCAAGGAGCTGTTGTAAAATTATGAGTAACTAGCTTTTGGATGCAGCTTTGTCTACATTTATATAGATTGGACCTATCACTCTGGAACAGATTGGTTTCAAGATGAGAAGGTCAGTTGCCTTTTTTATACCCCTGAGAACCTGTATTCAAAATTTCACAATGATCGGGAGCGTAATTGATTTGCTTGTTTTTACATAGGAGATAGAGGTCTGGGTTGTAATTACGTCAGCAATATTTATTTATTTATCCAGAACAGATAAAAAATACTTATATAAATGTTTACGTAAGCATTGGAGTGAGGGGAGGGATAAGAGCATTGCTTACTTTTGCTAACAAGGGGGAGAGAGCGGTTAGAAATTACAAAAATTCTGCATACGTATTATTCGAACGATCTCCACAGCACCTGATTAAGCCTCCCACGGCAGCGGCTCAAGCCTAGGTTCGATCCCTCGGTAGGGAGCCCTTGAGTGCGTTGCTTGCGCGATACGGTGACACACAAATATACATCACTGCTACAACACTACACGATCACCCCCACACACGTGCACGATACACGCTTACACATGAAAGTGGAAGGGTTTACTTTTTTTCTTTTATCGAACTGAAAAACTCTCAATTTTCTGATAATAAATATATGGAGGAGTTGTTGAGGCGTGTATGCTTGGTACACATATACGTTTCAACAACTCATACATATATGAATAGTTAGCTAGGTTAGCTAAGATAGGTCGCGATTTTGCATGCAACAGGCAACAGCCAGGCCGAGGTGTGCCGTGCACCCTTGAGCTGGTTGCCAAAATAAAATCGGCTGAGTGCCTCAAGCGCTCGCCTTAGTAGTCCGGTGAAGCTGTTAAGACCTTACTGGGTCAATAGCGTAGACATTTCGAAAAAAAAAAAAAAATTTTCTGTATTGTTTTTTTCTTTGTCAGTACAGAAATGATATATTGTAAACAATATCAGTGATTCTCTTAAGATAATAAACGACAGAGATGATGTCTGTAATATCAGCTAGAAAAGTATAAAAATGCTTTTTAATTTTTTTTAAAAGTCGAGACGGTCATAAGGACTGCCATCAGAAGTGAAAACTCAAATTAACGGAGTTTAAACTGTTTTCTTTCAAATTTTTAAATTAATTATAGTGTGAATTTATCTCCTGCCAAAAAAATACTGCTCAACACGCCTTTACAAGTTTCCAGTTCAAAAATACTATGGGATATTTAGAAGTCAAAGCATGATCCTGTAATGTTACAATCATATTGATGACTAAGATACAAGTTTTTAATAATCCAATTTCATCTATTTCGCATACACCAAGGAGGTTATCTAAAACTTATATAAAAAAATAGATAAACAGCGAGTAGAACTCGTGTCATGAGGGTTCCGATTATATGTCTTATATAAAAATTGCTCGTATATATACTTAAGGATGTGCTCGTTTACATAGTATTCTGTATGACATTAACGACATACATAACTTTATGGGCTAATAATTTCTAACTAAATTTAAAATACATAGTTTTCCAATGTACCTAATAACTTATGCTAATGGATCTGTCTTCATGCGAGACTTAAAGATTTTAGCTCCTTAACTTTTTTGAGGTTTTCATAACCTTTCCCTAGGTGAAACGTCAAGAACCGGCCGCTCGTATTGCTTGACGACACCGGGAAAGCGCTCGAAAGGATCGTTGCCTCCCGGGTTGCCCGGCACCTAGAGGAAGTGGGGCCGAATCTGTCGGGCGCGTAGTTCGGCTTCCGGTCGGGGCGTTCCACGTTGGACGCCCTGACCCTCCTAAAAAAGGTCTCCACGGAGGCGACCTCTCAGGGCGATAGATTATTGGCGGTGTCTTTGGACATCGCCAACGCCTTCAACAGTCTGCCGCATAGCGTTATACGGGAGGCGCTCCGCTTTTTCGGAGTGCCACCGTATTTGCGGCGGCAGTTGGAGGCGTACCTTGATGGGCGAGAGGTCGCCTTCGTCGATGCCAGGGGACGGATGGTCCGACGCAACACGGCGCGAGGGGTTCCACAGGGGTCGGCGTTAGGGCCACTCCTGTGGAACTTGGGCTACAATTGGGTACTCCGCGGCGCGCTCCCTTGTGGAGCGCGCGTCATATGTTACGCGGACGACACCCTAGTCGTAGCCCGGGGGGGTGATCTAAATGATCTGCTGCGCCTGGCCACGGAGGCTGTCACTCTCGTGGTCGGGCGCATTCGAAGGCTGGACCTCGAGGTGGCCCTCAATAAGACCGAGGCCCTTATGTTTCACGGGCCTCGGCGTGGGCTACCTCCGGGGACCCACATCTGTGTGGAAGGCGTCCGTGTCAGGGTGGGGACCCACATGAAATATCTGGGCCTCACCCTGGACGGACGCTGGCGGTTCGAGCCCAACTTTAAGGGGCTCGGACCGTGGATAGTCGGGGTGGAAGGGGCCCTCGGACGACTCCTCCCCAACACGGGGGGGGGGACCGGGTGCCGCCTGCCGCCGCCTCTACATGGGGGTCTTCCAATCCATGGCCTCCTACGGGGCACCGTTGTGGGTAGACTCCGCCCTCAGCGCCAGTAATATCCGTGGCGTTGAGGGTAATACGAGGATACAGAACGGTGTCCCCAGCGGCGGCCATGGTGCTGCCTGGCTCCCTTCCCTGGGAGCTGGAGGCGCAAGTACTGGTCACCGTTTACGAATATACGGCGGCCAAAAAGCGGTCAGAGGAGCCTTCGGCTCCTAGGGAAATAGAGGCGAGAAGAAAGATGAAGAGGTGGTTAAAGATGGAGAGGTGGAAGCAGGACCTGGCGGACGCGCAGTACGGCAGATACACTATAGACGCTGACCGTCCGGTCCTGCTGGATTAGTGCAACAGACGATGGGGCTCCTTGACGTTCCGTCTGGTGCAGGTGCTGACCGGGCACGGTTGCTTCGGTTGGTACCTGCGCACCGGATAGTGCGCAGGGAGCCGACCGCCGTATGCCACAAGTGCGGCGTTGACCCGGACACCGCGCAACACACATTGTCTGAGTGTGCTGCGTGGAAGGAGCAGCGCCGCATTCTGGCTGTGGCGGTAGGAGGGGACCTCTCGCTGCCGAGCGTGGTCGCGGCCATGCTCGGTAGCGAGGATGTATGGAACGCAGTTGCCTCCTTCTGCGAGGAAGTCGTCTCGCAAAAGGAGGCGGCGGAGAGGGCCCGCGAGGACGATCCGCTAAGCGGCCCTCTCCGCCAACGGAGGACAGGTAGGAGGAGGCGGCAGTTTGATTGCCTCCTCCCGCCACCGTAGCCGGACCTAGGGATAGGTGGGTCGGGGGGGCCACCTTCCCATTGCACAGGTTCGGCAGATGAGGAGACGGCCGGTATGTACCCGGCTGTCTCCTTACAAGACGAGGCCCGGCGGCGGCACTTCTGCTGCTACTGGGCCACACCGGTGGGGCGGCACGATGAAGTCTATAGAGATCTCGTGCCGCCCCAACTATAGCGGAAGACGTACACCGTGGGATTTTAGTCCGTGCGAGTTGGACATAACCCACTCTCTCCCCCGGGTGGGTGGGTATCTAAACGACACCCTTATTTTTCCCTATACTATATAGTTTAGAAGATTTTTCCAACACAAAATACATATAGGTATTGTTGAGGCACGCATACTTGGTACACATGCATGTTTCAATAATTCATATACGTAAATCGAGATAGCTTAGCTTAGGATAGCTCAGATAGGTTGCGATTTTTGCACAAAACAGGTGACGGCCCAAGCCGAGGTGTGGCGTGCACCCTTTAATTAATTACCCAAACATCCCAAATCGGCTGAGTGTCTTCGGCGCTCGCCTCAATAGTTCGGTGAAGCTGTAAAGACCTTTCCAGGTCAACAGCGTTCTCATTTCGAAAAAAAACAGTTATTGCAAAGGATAGAGATTAACAACAGTGTCATTTGACAAGGTTTTTTTTGGTATCAAATACGGAACTCTAATTGTGTGCGATTTCTTAACTAGCAACGTTTATCGATATATTATTCAAATACACATAAGCTGATGACCTAGACACCTTTGTGTTAAACTAGTCTAGTTGTGACGAACTTGTGGCGCGCGTGTCACAAGGATTTTTTTTCTATCGCGTTGCCGATTTTGAGATTATGGTTTTATTTTCCAACGAGTCAATGAGATATTTGGAATTTGAAAAAAAAAATGGTATAAATTAATATGAGACGACGGTCACTAAGCCGTTCCGTCACCGACCAACACCGTAGCGTGACATGACCGGACCGTACATTCCAGTATATATAATAGGGTCTTATTATATTTTTCTCGTATCTGATACATTCCTAGCATGTGCATTGTATGGATCGGGGAATTGAGTTGGGATTTGAGTGTGAATTTAGGTAAACTATGGGGCATACAATAAACAAAACGAAAATTAAAATTATGAAGCAGGAAACAAAAATCTCACCATCTCACCTCATCAATTAGAGTTAAAAGTAACTCTAATATGTGGTCGAGATCCGATTCAATTTTACATAGGTGCAATGTAATAATATTGCATCACATTCAAGCGATATAAATACACGTACTTTCAAGCACTATTCGCTTTATTCATTAGCACATTGACAGTTTGTCAAAATCAGCATCGGCTGAGTGCCTTATGCGCTCGCCTTAGTAGCCCCGTGAAGCTGTTAAGACCTTGGTGGGTCAATAGCGTAGTCACATCGAAAAAAAAATCAAAATCAGAGAAGCTTGGTACGTCTTCTTACACAAACAACTTTTCTTTTTTTTTCTCGAATTCACTATGCTATTGACCTAGCAAGGTCTTAACAGCTTCACCGGACTACAACAACTTTTCCTTATTGTGCGTAATGTCAAATGTTTAATATTTTCTAAAATATTAATTGTATTTATATACAGCAAAGTATGATTTTCATGCATAATAAAATATCAAAATACCTAATACATGTATAAAGATATTACAAAACGGATAGGAAGATTAATGATATAAAGCGATAACATAAATTTAATTAGAGATTAATAAAATTCTTGGTAGTATTTTATTTTATTTTATATATTTAGCGCACCAACATAAATATTACAAATAGTTAAAATTACATATGGTCACTTATAAAATAAAATTAAGTGTAATAATTACAATCACAGGCATGCATGACATTAATAGATGACAAAAAAAAACGAATTACGAACTATATTGAATGAATAATATCTTAATTTCTACAAATACGCCATCAAGTTATGTTTTTAAGCAAGTGCTGCTTATATAATATCTTTGCTAATAAACTATTAAACGAGTAGTTTTTACAAATATATACAAGATATAAGTGATTACTCGAGGGTTATTCTTAAGAAATAATATATCTGACGAGGAATTTTTAGGACACCTTTTTAAAAAATTCAATTTCGTAGTAAATAATTATTTAAAATTTCTCATAAATCTAATTACGTCAATATTAGTAATGAAAGCGCCTGAAGATTATTTTTACGTCTTGATATAATCATCGATTTATGATCGATACTACTTCATATATTACGTGTATATTTACAAATCCTTATAAATAACTACTCAAAGTAATTGTGAAAAGTGTATTAGAATATCTTGCGTAATCTAGAACAACTAACCACAAACAATTAAACACGCAAATAGTGAATTTGTTCTGCGTTATTTA
>JACEII010000003.1:1856747-1868221 GCA_014332785.1 Antheraea mylitta
AATATAGGTTTTTTATTAATGAAGAAATCCATAAATTTATGAACTATCATTTACTTTATTACTCATCTGGTACAATAGCGTCGTAATATACGAGTACGTACATAAAAGCGCGCGTCACTAATCCATATTCCAAAATCAAATATATCGAACAAAGAAAGGGCATGGAACTTTTAAATCATGGAATAGTGAAGTGACATTGACGCGGCGTGCAACGAAGACGAGACAAAATGAATATAAAAAAAAAAACAAAATAAACGCAATGACACATTTATTAGTGCTGCCAGTTGTTGGTACTTACGGTTGACAGCTCATAAGTTTCGAACGTTAATTTGTGATAAGTCAAATGTGCTCGTACGGACGGATGGGCTACCGGATTTTAGCTTTCACATTTTAAAAAGTCATTATAATTTTTAAGTTCACCTAATGATGTGTTTTTATCTGGTGATATGGGGGAATTTTATTTCCCTTTGTGACGAAATCTGTAATGTTTTAATAATGAACGCTTCGAGCTCAAGCCCTAATATTATCGATAGTCGACAACTGACATGGACATCCCATTCTTAGTAATAGTAAATCGTAAAACGATACTTTATTTTTATATGTAACTAGTTGATCCGGCCACGCTTTGCTTGGGTTCAGTTATTACATGTTGAATTAAAATTATGATATGGTTTTGATAGGTGAACAGAACACGTGCACCATAAAATAAACTAGAGTAAAAAACATATTCAAAATTAGAACGTCATCTATGAGATATCTATAACAATAGCTCCTACAGTTTACACAAATTAATATATATCGTTATCTGTTCGGGACTGAAGAAACTAAAAATTAATAATAATAATCAACATTGACAATCGTTTGATGTGTAATTAAAAATTATTGAGGCCATTAATCGAAATATAAATTATCCTATCTCTCAAATTAGGATGGGGTGTAAGGGGTGTCGAGTAACATCTTAAGACTTGAGACACCCAAGCCAATCTCATCTGCACGTGGTGCACCCTGCTGAATAACGAACGAGGCAATGGCGATAGCGGAGTGGTAGGGTTTTACAGCCCGACTGGATCGCAACCACCATGTACATGGCGAAAAAGCCCGTCATAGTGACTCGCTTTTGTACATCGCGTTTCGGGATCAGCCTGTGCATATCCAGTACCGGATGACTTTCGTCATTATGGCCGGCATGACAGCGGCGACCAACGATGGATAATCTGTCTCTCGGTGTTCGCCACTGTTTTTGGATTGTACTATGCTTACCATCAGACATAGTACAGTCACTTTGTCGTGCTTCAATAAAAAAAAAATTATACATAAATGCCAACTTTCATGAAGATCGGTCGATTAGTTTGTGAATTCATTGCGGACAAACATTACGACACTGAATTTTTATATATTTAGATAGAAAACGTATAGGATACCGTGTCTTTCGAAACATAAATCTATTATCATATAACGGTAAAAATATGATTTCTATTAACTTAAGATTATACCGTTTGACCAAATATATCTTCTGATGTAAAATGATGATGTAGAATAAATGCTAAGCCACTAAACATAGAGGAGGACAGGATGTCAAATGTAGCTGGATGTAAATGCTTAGCGATGGATTTTCATACTAGCATTTGAAAATTTCTGTTAGGGTCTGTCATTATGTTTTTTTTTTTTAATCAAAAACTCCTGCTCGTTGCAGGATTCTATCGACATAGCATCTTATCACACTGCAATTAGGCTATTATCACTTCAATCAATTCAGTCATCGTTTGAGGCATGGTTTTATTATTGCTTTAACAAAAAATGATGTACGGCTTTTTCTAAACTCACCATGCTAACTACTACCCTCAAGTTCAAATTATATCACCAAGTATGAAGTATGGTCTAAAGAGTTGTGATGGTCCACTAGGTCCACTAGGTTTGTTTGGATTACGTAAGTGTATTCCAGCGGATAGCCAGCTCTATAGTATATTACCAACTTAGACCACAATGGCATTTAAAATCAAGCGATATGGAAAACAAACGGTAAAACGCATAAAGAAAAAAAACAACAACATAAATAAATTAACAATATAAAATACAACGTCATTCTCGAACTGCGCAATACGAAATCCTTTCACATGCAGAGCTAAAAATAAATTAAAAAAACAAGAAACAGAGTCAACGACTCATCCAATATCCAACCAATAAGCCCTTTTGTCATTCTGTGTATTTAACGAATAATCCATTGTGACGTTTGTTTTTTTTATAACATTTATTAGATCTCAGAGCTAATTACGCGCGCTGACAATGTGGTTTCGTGGCATTAGTCGACCGATTCGTTTGACAGGCGCGACGTAATCATAATTGTGTTGATGTGATGCCCCTGGTCGAGCCATCGGTATACGACGGCGCCACGATTGCTTTTTATTTTTACGAGTTGACACTACCTCACTAAGGAGGTTTTGGTTCACTTTTTTTTGTAGAACGCGAAGTAAAATTATGTTTTTTTTTTTATTATCCAATTTAAAAAGCAATCAACGTCGGTTGACTGAATCGTACAATTACGTAGCATAATGGGGTGTAAGTAGTGCATTTAACGAATTTCATTTGACTTAAAGCGATAAATATGTGTGTTATAAAATGACATGTGGTTGACATAAACTTTAAGAACCAAAGGAGACCAAATTGCCATAAAATATTGTCTTTCATCTACAAATATAATAATTACTAGCTCAAACCCACAACTTGCAGTAGAAATGGTTTCGTGTTTTTATGGGTTATTTATGTCTTTTTAACTGTATTTTTGCCATTATTATTTATTTATTTCTCATGGACTAGCATGTGTTAGCTTAAATATATTTAATCTAAATTTTGAAGTTAATGCTACACATGTGAATGTCAGTGTATTCGTTTTGAATTTAAATTTTGCAAAAAAGTTATAAGGGATGCAGAAAATTAAATGAAGTACCATTTATTTAAAAAAAAGAACTTACCCTAAAAGATAGACCAAGTCTATAGTATTCAAGGCCCTGCACACTGCTCTGTTATAGCTATTATAGACAATTATAAACTAAATGACAGATCATAAAACCAGGAAGCAATTGAATAGCAGTTTCTGAGGTACTTTATTTGTAATTGATCTGTTCAATAGGGTTATCGGTTCGATAAATTGTCAAATTGCTATTCTGAACACACAATCATATGTTAAATGTCAGTAAAAATCAACGGGCCATTTGACAGTTTATCTTATGGATAACTCTGTTGAGTCATTAACTATTGGTAGTATAACGGTGCATCTCAGAAAGCGGGCACAAATCTGTTGTCGAGTTATAACAAAGCATAAAATTAAGTTCTACCAACAAGACATAAAAATGATATCTTAAAAATATATAATATAATCTAGTTGTCTCCATTAAACACTTAAAAAACCGTGTACTACCTGTCAACCATTACACCAATTTTTTTTTGTCACGCAGAAGTATTTGCCATTGTCAATATTTTAATACTGGAATTCAATTCGATGTCGTTTACCCTCAAAATGTAAATAATTGTGCCAGTATTTTGTACATATTCACTTCGAGTTTTAATAAGCTATTTTATTAAGTGTATAAGTTGAAGCCTTACTAAAACTCCGGAAGTATGTTTAAGAGTATTTAAAATCATTATTTCATTAGTAAACTAATATAATATATGCTAGATAATCAAACCGTATGATGTTAAACGTCAAGATAAAATGAAATAAAATTAGTGAATTGTTTAATAATAGAAATACTCTACAGGATATAACAATTGTCTTTTTAGATAGTTGTCATTCATCCATTCATATGATATGAGCCTTCTTGACGTATCCGTCAATGGCGAATCACTATTTTCGATTATAACCTTGTATATGACTCAAGAAATCCATTTTTTTTCTTCAAGTACAGGGTGCACAGTGTAATTGACCGTCAGTTTTTTTTTTCTCGATCTGACTACGCTATTGCCCTAGCAAGGTCTTAACAGCTTCACCGGACTACTAAGGCGAGCGCTTAAGGCACTCAGCCGATTTTATATTGGCAACCAGCTCAAGCGTGCACGGCACACCTCGGCTTGGCTGTTACCCGTTGTATACAAAATCGCGACCTATCTTAGCTAACCTAGCTAACTATTCATATATGTTTGAGTTGTTGAAACGTATATGAGTACCAAGCATATCCGCCTCAACAACTCCTCCATATATTTTTTGTCGGAAAAATTGGGAGTTTTTCAGTTCGATAAGGGAAAAAAAAATTAACAAAAATAACCCTTCCACCAAGAAGTGTAGCGTGTAGGCGTGCACGTATGTGGAGGTGATCGTGTAGTGTTGTAGCAGTGATGTATGGGTGTGTCACCGTATCGCGCAAGCAACGCACTCAAGGGCTCCCTACCGAGGGATCGAACCTAGGCTTGAGCCGCTGCCGTGGGAGGCCTAATCGGGTGGGAGGCCTAATCGGTTATTGACCGTCAGTATTATATATAGGTGTAAGAAGATTTTGAACGGATTTTAGTTATAATTCGTTTCGCGTCAAGGTCTTGTTATCGCTTTCCTTCAAAATTTGTTAACAGAGCTGGACTAGTCAAGTCTTTATTGGGCAAGCTTTTCGCAAATCTCATCAATAACAACCATATATCAGGCGTAACACCCACTACAGTAATATATAAATGTTTACGTAAGCATGGGAGAGGGTGTGTTAGTATTGCTTACTTTTGATAACAATCTATGATTGTCAACTTAAAAGCTAGGCGAGTAGATATTAGAGAAGGTTCTAACATCAAGTCATGGTTTTATCATTTTCGAAAAATAAGGTTTCATCACATCTTCATGAGCTTTCCCTAGTCAAAAGCTCAGACTAATTTACGACTATGGCAATGGATGTAGTCCTAGATAGATTATCACAGATCCATCATCATTTTAAAAACTAAAACATAAAAAAAACGGCATAGAAAGACATCTCCTACATCACTAAAACGATAAAAAATAGATTATATTTTCACACCAGGGACAAAATTAACCGTTGCGTAATTTTGAAATAAGAGTATTTTCAACGATCACGTGTCAACAATAGAGCTACCTCCCGCGCAGTCAGCTGCGGCGTAACAATAGCGGTCGACAGATGTGCGCAGGAGCATGCAACAATGCGATCTGCGCTGTCAACTCTCAGCTGCTCGCGTATTTTAAATTTATTTTGTTCAAGAGTGTCGCAAAATTGACAACAGTAGGATTTTTTCCGACACAAAATACATATAGAAGTTGATGAGGCACGCATGCTTGGTACACATGCATGTTTCAATAACTCATATACGTATATCTAGATAGCTTTGCTTAGGTTAGCTTAGATAGGTCGCGATTTTTGCACAAAACAGGTGACAGTCCAAGCCGAAGTGTGCCGTGCACCCTTGAGTTAGTCGCCCAAACATCTCAAATCGGCTGAGTGCCTTCAGCGCTCATCTCAATAGTTCGGTGAAGTTGTAAAGACCCTTCCAGTTCAACAGCGTTTCCATTTCGAAAAAAAAAACAACTGTTAATAACAATAAAAATAATATTCAAAAATGTGACATACAATTAAGGTGTTATGTAATTTGTCTCATTCTCTTGATGTGAATATAGAAGGGATATAAAACAACGAAACTGATATATTGATCAGAATGATAAAGAAGACATGCGATTAGTTGACCAGCATTTTACAGCTAAGATAGCGTAATAGCAGTGAATATAGTAAGAGAATCCATCGGAGATATTGTTATAAGAAATTATAGTTTAGATGACAACAAAATCTTCAACTATATCATACATTAACATCTGTACTGCAAAATTCTACTGCGGAAGATCCAAGAACCAAGAATCATCGACAAGGATCGATACAGTTGTACTCAATCCACATTCATATAAAAAAACTTTAACTGTTCTATCGAAGCAATGATATTATTGCATTAGTATTTATGTAAATAAAAATTCAATTGTCGAATCTATGTAAGCGTATAACTTCAGAATGTATGCACCCTATTTGGGTAATTATGTTGTATTTATAATCATCAGGGTAAGGCCTGCATAAACAATAATGTTTGAAAAATCTTATGGAAAATGAATACTGTGGGTTAAAAAATCTTCATAAAAACGTCAGTGAGACAAAAACAGTATGGAGAACTTCAAAAAATTTAATTGACAGATTGGCATTCTGTTCCCATTTATATCTATTTTCATATAATTTAAATAGTAATTTTTATTTTATTTTGCATCTTATTTTCTTATCTTATTTAGAATATATACTTCTAAGGTAAATCGACTGCCAAGATATAAAGGAACCTGATTTGGCCATAAAAGGATCATAGAGTGTGTTGTCTTTCCATATTGTGTAGACATTAAGTATAAATAAAATGTATCAAAATTATATGAGTACATTTTATTAACCGAAACTTATTAAGCACTATTTTATTTTATTACATGATCGTACTGTAAACTGGAGGGATAAATAGTAAATAATTGATAAACAAAGAAAATATCGTCCCACGAAAATGTTCAAAGAAAAGACATCAACGCGAGCGTATATCAAAATTCATTCCCTTGACATTTTAACTCCGTAACCGTCATGTATTGACGCGGGTCGAACACAAAGCGTTTTGAACCTATACACCCAGCTACCTCCGATGGACCACCCCGGGCAATACAAACACGACTTAATTGAGCCACAGATTAATGCGAGATAAAGTTCGGTTTTTAATATTTGTAGCAGATAGATAGCGATAGACACGTCGTGTTGACAATGGAATGAAACTGAATAAACTGCTAAGTCATTGAGTAAACATATGCATTCCATGACCCTAAATGCCTATATAGGTAAGTGTATTACTTGATTTCGTAATTTATAACTTGGAAAGTAACGTCGATTGTCCATATAGCCTTACCACCTGGTTGTAGTCTACGTTTGCAATACTTTCGTAAAAAAATTGCAAAGACATAATTTTAATTTCCGATTCCTGATTTGACGCTGGCAGATTTCTTTTCGCGAGACGTCATGTAAAAAAAAATTTAAGATGAATTGAAATCACATATTACAAAAAAGTAAGGAGTTCAGTAGTGAGTTATAACAGTTTCTAAGGAATGTGTAGAATGTGACCGCGCTTTCAGATTCAATTAACGAGTTGTAACAGTGAAATTTATTTATTGGTTTACCCGTATAAACTTATATTTGAACAATGTGTACATATGATGTTATTAAAGTTATCTTAAGGGATAATGGAATAGTATTTTTTATTTGTTTTTAAATGAAAACTTTGTTTAGGCGCGTTGAGTTTTTATTTTTGGCAGGAGATAAATTTATAATTTCGTGTTATGACATGTTATTACGCATGCCGTATTATGCTTGCAGGGCTTGTACATCTAATATTCATATTTTGTATTGAGATTATGCAGCCCTCATATATTGAATCAATTAATAAACTATATTTTATTATTGTTCAAAGTGCCAATATATGTGAAAACTAGACTAATAATAATAATTTCAAATTACAAATTATGAAATTTAAATAGTTCACGTTCAAGAAATGTTCTTGTAGTTCTACAGTATACGGAAAATATAGAGCTGTGGACTCCTTGGAGTTTAAAATCGCTAATACCACAGTAGAGACATGAGACAGTATGCGAACTCACTATAAAAGATCGCACCGGTACACTCATACAAGCATACGCATCGACGTGACCTCTAAACGGTTTTCACAGTGATGTCCATAGAGAACCTTTTAAAATCTCTCGTCGATGCCCATGATTGTGCGAACGGTCAGTACCAGCCTGTCCCTCGAAACAGAGCGTACTCACGCCCACGCCCGCGTAACCACAGATCGCGCCGTCGTGGTCTGGGGTAAATTTCGCTCCCGCACACCCGATTATGCCTCTCACGGCAGCGGCTCAAGCCTAGGTTCGATCCCTCGGTAGGGAGCCCTTGAGTGCGTTGCTTGCGCGATACGGTGACACACCAATATACATCACTGCTACAACACTACACGATCACCCCCACACACGTGCACGCCTACACGCAACACATTTTGGTGGAAGGGTTTACTTTTCTTCCCTTATCGAACTTAAAAAAACTCTCAATTTTTCGATAAAAAAATATATGGAGGAGTTGTTGAGGCGTATATGCTTGGTACACATATAAGTTTCAACAACTCAAACATATATGAATAGTTAGCTAGGTTAGCTAAGATAGGTCGCGATTTTGCATGCAACGGGCAACAGCCAAGCCGAGGTGTGCCGTGCACCCTTGAACTGATTGCCAATATAAAATCGGCTAAGTGCCTTAAGCGCTCGCCTTAGTAGTCCGGTGAAGCTGTTAAGACCTTGCTAGGTCAATAGCGTAGTCAGTTCGAGAAAAAAAAACCATAATTGTGTGAGTGTGCCGTTTTTGAGCGTTTGTAGGTAGTTTCCGTACTGTCTGTCATATTTATACTGAGCCAATACGTCATGGGTTGGCGTGGTGATTATGCCCATACCTTCGTACGAGAAGAGCCTTTTGGCTCAGTAATGAGTTACTTACAGGTTGATTATGATACATCAGGTAATCCAAATGAATCACTGTTTTTCAATCTAGGCTTTTCGAAGACATTTATGAAGGTTACTGCTACTCGTCCAAAAAACAAACCACCAACTGAGAAGAGCCAGCAACTAATTAATCCTAGTTTATAACCCCTATCCAATCCTATATAGTTTAGAGGAATTTTTCCGACACAAAATACATATAGGAGTTATTAAGGCACGCATGCTTGGTACACATGCATGTTTCAATAACCCATATACGTATATCTAGATAGTTTTGCTTAGGTTAGCTTAGATAGGTTGCGGTTTTTTGCACAAAACAGGCGACAGCCCAAGCCGAGGTGTGCCGTGCGCCCTTGAGTTAGTCGCTCAAACATCTCAAATCGGCAGAAAACTTTCAGCGCTTGCCTCAGTAGTTCGGTGAAGCTGTAAAGACCTTTCCAGATCAACAGCGTTTTCAATTCGAAAAAAAAACCGTTTATAACATACAAAATAGGGAAGAATTACTTTATTAAACAATATAATAATACTACTATAATAAAACAAGTGAACAACTATGATTCATAGTGATATAAAATGAACGTTACAACTAAACACACCCATACCGGTCACCGTTTGCGTTTCAAATATTTGTCCGTTGAACTTTTCGTTTGATTTGGTTTTTTTACCCAGTATTATATTATCCTGTCATGTCAAATTAAGTTGATCGTGCAAACATAGGGCTGTTTAATGGTTCGAATTATATAAATCACTTATTGACACAATATTAGGGTAGGCTGCGGCTCTTTTGTTTTTATTAAACGTTATAGTCTACGAAGTAAAATAAAGATCAATCTTAATTTAAATTAGATATCAGATAAGCTTCCTGTTTTTTTATCTGACAATTATGTAATAACAGCTATAAGCTCCGGGTTTACACGGATGTACTGTTTAACAAAGTGAGACCAAATCTTCCTTAATCTTCATTAGCATGTAAGAAGTCCACTGCAGGGCCATAAGCCTTTCCCGAAGAAGGGTATAGCCATATCATGGGGACAGCTCACGATGTATAGATGATTTCAAACCCAGAGAAATCCAAAATTTTATATTTCCCCCTATAGAGCGATACTCCAAGAACATTCGTCATTAGGTTCATCGTTAGCCGATAGTGTTATCAATTTAAATAGTAAATGTACGCGTATTCCGAAAAATTACTGGAGTTTGTACCTACTGATATCTGATTAATATTCTAGCTGTCAAATCACTACGTCATTACAACTATACCTGTCCCATAGAGTAGCACCCCAAGTAACTATTTAATCATTAATTTTAGGTTTAATATGTTTACCATCTTAGACCACAAAGTCATTTGAGTTTGACCAGGTGAAATTGTGGACAAACAGAAAAAGTATATAATAAAAGATAACCTACACCACGTTCGTTATCACTGGTTATGTCTTTATCCGAGGTTTCGTGATACGCAAACACACACATATAGTAACACAAATACAAACATGCATACATACACAAGTAAATGCTTTTTTTTAGAAACTGACTAAGCTATTGACCCAGCAAGGTCTTAACAGCTTCACTGGACTACAACAAGTAAACGCTTGGACTCGGTAAAGTATTATGTAATGCAATATACAATGTGACTACGAATATAAAAAACACTGTATAATGTATCCTATCTCATTCCCTTATCCATTAAATCCTATAAATTTATATGTTTGTCTCTTTTCTCGACTTTCAAATCACAACTGAGCTAAAGAAGTTTTCAGTTCAAAATATTTGTCATTGATATAGGTATTCGCATAATTTGTTTGAATTAAACTCAAAGCTTTTATAGAATCGAAAAGTCCGTTAATACGGATATTTATACTAAACCTGTTCAAGTCAGCTGTTTAGATCACTCACTAGTAATACAGGTTGTTCTTAATAAATATGTCGTTTGTAACGAATCATCTGCTCAACGGAAGAAACATGATAAAAAATTGATTCCATTGTATGTTTATATTGAGCTATGAAAAAGATTATCGCAGTTAATTTTTATTGTAACTACGATGACACAATAATTAATCAAAATACTTTGATATTTTTAATTCATTTTTAATGATACAAGCAAAATCTTCATCCGTTATTATTATTGAAGTGAAACTTCTTATGGAAGGACTTTGAAATTCTGATCGGCAATCTTTTTGTGTTACATAAAGTAGTGGAGATAAATACCGTGCCGGGTAGAGTATTGAAAACATCGTTTCTCATCGTGCGTGGTTGTGTGTCCGTCCGCGTGTCGTTGACTTTTTGTTTTATTTATTTAATTAAAATATTTAGCCATAATACAAAACTTTCAATTCTGACATAGGTTTTTATATTTTTTATGTCTATAATATTTTTATTTTTAATTCAAAGATACTTTATTCAATTTAAGCCCTGAGAAGGCACTTATGAACGTCAAAATTACCATCGGTTCGGAAAGGATACCTAGTTAACGACAAGAACCGGCAAGAGACTCGATGTAATTAATCTTCGTCATACATAACATATTTTACAAACATATATAATTACAGACGTAGATAGTTACTGCTTTTGGCAGATAAAGTAACAGTGGCATTATTTCAGTGCAAGAAAATAATATAACAAATATCATCTAAGTTGCTACTCCAAGGAAAAGCTGCCAGAAGTCTGATAACGATGCTACGCATACGTACACACTACGTATTGGTCAGCCGTGTCATATATACATCACTGCTACAACACTACACGATCATCCCCACACACGTGCACGCCTACTACACGCTTACACATGAAAGTGGAAGGGTTTACTTTTTCCCTCATCGAACTGAAAAACTCTCAATTGTCCGATAATAAATATATGGAGGAGTTGTTGAGGCGTGTATGCTTGGTACACATATACGTTTCAACAACTCATACATATATGAATAGTTAGCTAACCTAGCTAACTATTCAT
>JACEII010000003.1:1868321-1941952 GCA_014332785.1 Antheraea mylitta
ACCTTGCTGGGTAAATAGTGTAGACATTTCGAAAAAAAAAAAAAAAATTGATCAGCCACGAGACGAAAGTGCATAGGAAAGATTTTTAAAATTTATACTTGTTTAGTATTATTTTATTAATATATAATAATAGCTGCCTACATATTTTCTATTATAGGTCATGAGCCTATTTTCCAAGGAAACCATTGGCCTATTTACCTCGCTCTTCGACATACTGGTTAAATTACAATAGTAGTATAAATCAGTATTTTCCTTCTAGTATTTAAGAAAATAAGTAAATAGTATTTAAGAGTGGGGGGGGGCAGAGCGAGGTCGTCTTCCGGCGCTCTCACTGACCGAACGAAACGCAACAATGCAAGCACTTTTACTTTACGTTAGTTTTCTGTGGGTCGGGTTGTAGCTTCAACGTGGCTCTACCACGTAAAAACCGAAACTGAAATTTGTATATGTAAAAAATATTAGTGAATACACTTCAAAGTGTGAAGCTACGCTTTTACCATAGCTTGCACTGATCTTACTTACAACTGCTAAATGAAATATCTATCAAAATAATTAAATAACTCCTAAATTATTACAGAACACCCAGAATGAAGACGCTACGAGTTAAATCATAATTTATGGTCGACAATTCGACGATCACAGTTCAGTGAAAGCCTCCATGAGTGCTGTCACAGGCGGTACCTTTGTGAATCATTATACAATTGGTCGGGTCCAGGAATTTGTGTGCAAACACGAAGCCGTGTCGCATCGTCTCTCGCCCTTTTTATTACTCTAATAAATTATTGTATGTAACGATAACATAAAAAATAACTTTAACTTAAATACAAACACCGTCAGACTGATTTCAAACATAAGAAGCATTAAGCATGTAAATTCACAGATAATTATAATTCAGCATGAAAGGTTGTGTATTTCGAAAACCACGCTGAAGGATTTTTACTCAATTTGACATATAATTCATAGTCAAGTTAGAGACCTCAGATCTCCGTACAACGGGGGGTACATATACTTAACGCTGCGGTCGTGGTACCCTTTCCTGGATTAGCCTCGTCAGCCACATAAGCAAGTTCTGCCAGAATGCTGCTTAAATAATTTGTTAGAGATGAAAAGGCCTACAGATAGATAGAAATACTTAAATATATTTTTTTTTCTCGAACTGACTACGCTATTGACCTAGCAAGGTCTCAACAGCTTCACTAGACTACTAAGACGAGCGCTTAAGGCACTCAGCCGATGTTATTTGGGTAACTAGCTCAAGGGTGCACGGCACACCTCGGCATGGACTGTTGCATGATACATGCAATTCGCGACCTATTTGAGCTAACCTAAGCTAAGCTACATATTCATACTTATATGAGTTATTGAAACATATATGTGTACCAAGCATATATACCTCAATAACTCCAACACGTAATTCAAATTATAGTAATCATCACTACTAAGTATTATAAAACACAGTCCTCTGCCACATCTGTCTGTCTGGTTGTCCGTGATAAACTCAAAAACTACGGAATGGATGTCCATGCGGTTATATCAGTAAATAATATAATTCACGAGGATGAGATATAATATGTAAAGATTTTTTATTATCAGGGCGAGACAACGTTCGCCGGGTTTCGGTAGTACTACATTTTTTTTCTTATATCATAGGAGGAAAACGAACTGGTGGGTCACCTGATATTAAGTAATCACCACCGTCCATAGACACCTGCAGCAATAGGGGAGTCGCGAGTGCTTTGTCAGTCTGTGTTGGGGGAGTGTGGGAGGGGTGGGGTAAGGGAAAGGAGAGGGGAAAGGGAAAACGAGAGGAGAGGTTGCCCTCCGACGCTCTCACTGACCGAACGAAACGCAACAATGTAAGCACCGTTATTTCACGTCACTTTTCTGCGAGAGGGTGGTACAACGCCGGACGAGCCGACCCATTCTTGCTGAAACCAGTCTACTAAAAGCAAAGTTTACATAATACTCCGAAGACGGCTATAATAAAAAATTACACACGTATAAAGTCAGTATCGACAATACAAACTATGGAATAATGACTGAATAAATTGTTCACCAACACTATCTTAAAATCTTATCCTTCGTTTGGCAAACTATGCACAATCAAAAAGAACAGATACACAATACTAAGCCACCCACTGTGTTACAAAATACAAGCAGTATTGCTTCCGCTGGTGTCTTTGACGTTTCTATTCACAGCGTAGTCACCTTGTTTACACCTCTACGTATCTTCAATTCAAACATGTCTTTGCTGTGTATTAAGATTCGGTAAACCAAACTTCAAAACCCTAGAATATAATACCACTACTTAAGAAGGGTAGCTACATCTTAGATAAATTGTAACTAGACTAAAGTTTCTTAAAGTATTTGTCAAAGTTTTGCGTAGGTCAGCACGGATACGTGGTTTGGTATGACATGAATATTTGAGCTGTGTTGATATGTTCTTCGACTATTTATATGTTAAACACTTAGAGTTATTTAACGATTTATTAACTTTTTTTTAATTAAGGACCTAATTATGATCGAGAGGGCGAGGCAGACGAGAGACTACGCTACTAAGTATGCATTGTATCAAACAAAATTTACTAAGAAGGATTTATTTTATGGCAAGTTATTCAAAGGTTGGTATTATATTTTATATCGATAAATCGGTTATTCTGTCTGTAAGTATATATTTTTTTTTAATTTTGTGTCCGATTTCTAGTATAGGAGACTAACAATTCAATGCTATTTTATAAATAATTCAGTCGGAACCCACCCAAATAAGAGTTAGAGCAAAAATGCATATTGAACGCCGCTTCTTTACAATAAAATAATTATTGACCATTCGTAACGGACCTGTCGATTAGTAACGAATCCATTTTACCTTATTGTTAAACACTCTACCTGTAATCTATTGTTCTTAGTAATAATATAATAATATTGTGTAAACTTTTCTCCTTTTTATCTATTGAGTTGTTTATATTCTTCAATTCAACCTAGTCATTTGTGATAGTTAAAAATAACAGTTAACATAAAATATCTTGTTTAATATTTCGAACCAAAAATTATCATATACTCATGTTATGATAAAACACTGAATGATTATTTATTATGTGTACAGAAATACAACGATTTATTGCGAACTTTTATAGCCTCAATAAATAATAATCTGTAATACATAGAAATAATATTTCGATGGTCTAGTTGATAGCGTGTTCGGACACAACATCGATGGACGAAGATTGTAGTCCGGTGAAGCTGTTAAGACCTTGCTGGGTCAATAGCGTAGACATTTCGAAAAAAAAAAAATGGACGAAGATTCGAATTCTAGCAACCGAGTCAGATCTTCTTGTGAAGGAAAACATCGTAATGAAATCATAGCAAGGTGGTAGGATTTTTTCTAACTCCGCTTGGCTAGTTATAACACCCTCAAGTTGAAAAACTGTCGCCAGTTGGTGAACTTTTAAGCCAGACTTCTTTCGGTTTGGCGTTCCTATCATCAATCATAGACCATGTCGTCATTTAGCCTTAAATGAGATAGTGGTCAAACGCTAGAACATATAGCAGTGTTATTACAAAAAAGTTAAATGCTTTAAAAAGGTATCATACTAAACGCACCGCGCTCGCTCGAGGCGAGTTCGCGTAATAGTTCGATGAAGCTGTGAAGACCATTCCAGGTCAACAGCGTTTTCATTTCGAAAAAAAAGCAAGTTCGCGTTATCCTTTTTTTGCAATTCTAACCTAACCTAACTAAAGCGAGACAAAAGAGCAAGATGGCAAACATTCAGCGAGCGCGGATTCTGAGCAAGTATTCAGTACGTATTTAACTTTTTTGTATTAACATCAATAAAGTATAAAAAAATCGTGACTTATAGCTCCACAAACTAGCCTCTATAGAAAAAAAGGAAAAGGATTTCTCGATTTTTTATAGTATAGGTATATTTAACTTTTTTGTAATAACATCGATAAAGTATAAAAAAATCGTGACTTATAGCTCCACAAACTAGCCTCTATAGAAAAAAAGAAAAAGGATTTCTCGATTTTTTATAGTATAGGTATACGAGTATATTCGATATCGGGAAAACTTGTCAAAATAATAATGTAGACACTAAAGAAAGCGAACTAAAAAGGCAGAAAATAATCGAATGGAATGTTTTCAAAGACCAATAGATCATACGTTTATCGACTTCTGCGGCTACCGAGTGAAATGAAACTGAATAGTAGTGGATGTTTAAGCCTGTGAAATAATAAAAATGTTGTAAAACTCATTGCACCTGGAACAATAGCTACTACACTTCCAGGCGACCGCAGGAATGCGCGGAACTTGAAAAATAACCGCAATATGAGATATAGCTTTAACATTTTTTTTTTTATTTAAATGGATCATTATCTGTATATTAATACGTGAAGCAAAAAAATTGTACCCCTTTTTAACCTATTTCCCGTCAAAAGGTGAACTTGAAATTTGGCATAGTGAAAGTTTATGTAGCGGAGAAGTGCAGAAAGCGGTTTATTATATATGAAATGCATTAGAAGTACATTAAATTAATTAAACTATGCACTAATCACACTACTGCTTGAATTTTATACGACATATACACACATGTAAATAAAAAAGACATTTTGACAGCCGTCAATAATTATGAAGTTCAAAAGAGGTTGTGAAGGAGGTTGCTATGCTCGACAGTATGTATTTTTTAACTCTTACGTTCCAATTACCCTTTTTCATTCTACATTCAACAATGATTAACTATTATTGTAATGTTTATTATTTTTTATGATGAACTCACTTCAAATGATGATTTAATAAAAAATGAGCCAAATAATACTTTGTATGATCAAAATAAGAATTTTGTTCATAGAAGTAATCCATGACTTAGACCTCCGCGGTTACAATGTTGCAATTCAACCTCATGTAGCAACGAAAAAGAATTTATTTTCAAAACCTAATGGTAGTATTAAAACATTTTTGAATTGGATTCACCATTTGATTGTATTGTGGATCCATTATTTTTCCAAACGATGATATTGGGCATATCACTATTTATCATAATGAACAGATTACATTTAATTCAATATCACCGTGAAATACCACCCACCCATGGTGTCGTGTGAGATTAATTGAAAATTGTGTCATGGGTTGCGATAGATTTCTTTATTTTCGTAAAGTTATGTTTACTTAGAATTTGAGAGGTTTACCATCTGTTTGTTGTTTCAAAGTTATAATTAATTTTAATTTTCATTTACACATAGATTCTTTTTTATGTTTATAAAATTAAAGATCATGATAAATGGCAAATAACTAAGTAGCCATGATGAAACCCTTTGATTATAGAAGTATCCGTTTGACAAAAGAACCCTAATAAAGTTCAAACCTTAAAAAATCAATTAACTATGGTCGAATGTCGACCACTAGGCGCCCACTGGTAATATTTAAATACACAAAATATAAATACTGTATATGGTAAACCTATGACATACCATACTGATTAATTATACGCTAAACATACGTAAACACTATTTTATTATTATTTAATGCGAAATGATAAAAAATAAATGTTGTTAGAGAAATTTTGATTCCAAAGTAAACAAGTAAAAAACGGCAAAAGTGCTGTTTTTATTTGAAAACGTCATAATACAAAAGTCGATACAAAAGATAACTTTTAGTTCCACTATATAATATTATTTTACTTAGAAGACCGCCCGTCAGATTTTGTATGTCTCGCAAATAGACAATTATTTCAAAACACGCTTTGAGGGGGAAACAACTCAATCGCACCGCTTCGGGGACACCTGCGGAGACTCCACAACGGTAACTTATATGAAAAATATACACCTACAATTACATATACGTACAGTATATATTATTAACTAGCTGGTGCACTCAGCTTCGTTCTCTTAAAAGTAGTTCACGTTTTAATTATGAATTCGTCATTGTTATTAACTTTTTATAACTCGGTTATCATGTTTGATTCATTTATATGTATAATTGTATTATTACTGCTTAGGCCATAGAAGTTTAATAATAATTAGCTCATATAATAGCGTGGACATTCTTTTATGTACTAGCAAAAATGTCGTCAAAGTATATAATCTATATACCATAATAAAACTGTAACAAGTCGAAACCTGTACATTAAATATTTTGTGAAAATTTAAACCAGGATAGACTATGTTATCGATATAGAAGCCAAAAATAATCTTTTTACAATTTTTGTCTGTCTGTCTGTCTGTCTGTCTGTCCCTATGCACACGCATCACTCTGAAAGTACTGAACCAATCTTGACGAAACTTGACATAGTGATAACTAATATTACGAGAATACATCTAAAATATAGATTACATCTAAGATAATCTAATCTAAGATAAAGATATATTACATCTAAGATACTTTTTGTCCTATAAAACGCAAAGGGTTCTCCACAATGATATTACAAATACATTATATAATATCATTGGTTCTCCAGGATAAAGGAAATAAAGTCTAGAATCCAAACCCGTATTACTCTGAAAGTACTTAACCAATTTTAACGAAACTTGACAAAGTGATAAATAATATTACAAGGCTACCTCCAGGATACTTTTCGTCCCATAAAACGGAAGGGGTTCTCCAGGATTACGAAAAACAAAATTTTGTAGTTAACGTAACTAGACTTTTTTGTGACACCTTAGTACAAGAGCCGGCAACGTTGGAATATTTTACGTTATATATACGTTATATATTTTTTTGTATCATAGGAGGCAAACGAACAGGTGTGTCACGTGATGTTAAGTGACCACCACCTTCTATAGACACTAGCAACACCAGGGGTGTCGCAAGTGCTTTGCCTACCTGTATAAGGGGGAGGGAGGTAAGGGAAGGGAAGAGAGGTGGGCCTCCGGCACTCTCTCTGACCGAACGAAACACTAAAATGTAAGCACTGTTATTTCACGTCGGTTTTCTGTGAGAGGGTGGTATTAGCCCGAACGAGCTGACACATTCATGCTGAAACCAGTAATAGCTTCAGCGTGACTCTACCACCTACACGAATTATCAATATATCAATAGACAAAATTTAGGACACCTGGTAGCTGGTTAACGTTGGATTTTTAATGTGCATTTTGATTTAATTAATTTTGATTTATGAATAAGTTTAGGAACATTTTTTTCAGTATCTTTTGAGTGCAATCAAAAACATGAATTTATCACAGTCAGACACATTTTTTTATAAACAATCATATGCCCGCTGATATATTTTATAAATAAAAATAATTAATTTCAAACCATTTTTTTTTTCATGGGAAAGAACAAATTTCATTTTATTAAACATTATTGATATTAAGATTTCACCATATACAATGAAACAACGATAAACGTAAACCTATGACTTGGAACTGCCACCATCTTAGATGTATGCGTTGATAACATATGCTGCCAGAATTATCGCAATCTTTATCGTGCAGCTAGTACTGCACTAAACTATAGCTATAGCTAAGTTATTCTATACACACATAATTTTTATAACAATAAATCGATCTAAATATTGAGTAAATAACTGAATTAGTCTGAAAGATGAAATTTGTACTTATTTATATCTAAATATAATAATAATAAAATTACTACTATTCCAACATGGTTTAAGATTATTTTTATTTCCAAAAAATAGCATCAAGCACATTATTGTCAATAAAAAAATGTCTTTCAATAATAATACCATTTTAATAACGTTTCAACGTTAGTGAAAAAAAAACATCATAAATTATTTAAAAATCAATATTTTTGTCTGTAAAGGTACAATATGCAAAAATAAACGCAACGTTTACCTGGAGCCAGGTAGCCTGCACGTTGATCGGATGAATATAATATATAAAACTAGCTTGATTGATTCATTCCGGTATGGCCTCTGCCTATGTAGGCAATTTCGCCAATATCAAGTGTGATAAATACACGTTATATATTTAATGCCAAATATTAACATACCATAGATAAATTACCAGAAGGTGACAAGTACTATGTTGTGAGTGGTACAGAGATTATTTATAAAAATATATTGGAAATATATTTAAAATTCGTTTTCGAAACAATTTCTAACAATTAGACAATAGTTACAAGCAAGTGACTGTTGACGCTTTGACGCGATGTTTGACACTTCGACGCGGTGTTCATATATTTTTCTTCAATACAATGGAGTATAAAAAGGTTTTAATACAAGTTGAAGATAGCTATGATAAAGTAAGTGGTACAGATGTTTATTTAGTTTTATGTAGGTCAGTTTTTATCTTAACTAAACCTGGTAGATGATGCTACGAGCAGGTTCTAGGCTTATTTAAAAAAAAAACACTTATAATCTGGGTATATATATGTTTGAGTGAGTCCGTGGATAGTTTGGATTCACAATTGGAAACGGTAGCCGGTGCTGCAATCGGGTATCAGTTTTATTAAATTTTTTCGCATTTAAAAATACTATTGAAACCAGTGATAGCCAATTTGGTGCAGACAAAGTTGCACGGGTCAGCTAGTGCTATATATATATCAATGATATTATCATTGTATGAATGTATGTAGGAATTTCTGAGATTTTTAAGCTAAATTATATGTGTTTAAAAGGTTATTAGGATGATAGCTGATAGTGGAAAAGGAAACATTTACGGTGTTATTACAAACAATTTAAATACGTATTGAGCACTTGCTTTAAAAAGGCTTGGGTATTTAAGTATTAAATGCACCGTGCTCGCCGGACGTTCGACATCTTGCTCTTTCGTCTCACTTTGGTTAGGTTAGGTTAGAGTAGCAAAAAAAATATATGACAAACTTCCCGCGCAGTGGCCGGCGAACACGGTGCATTTAATACGTAACTACCCAAACTTTTTTAAAGCAAGTACATATTTAACTTTTCTGTAACAACACCGATTGTGCTGATCTTCCTGAGATGATATAAGAATAAGATGATGATAACATTAGTAAAAAAAAACGGTGAAACCAATATTTGTCAATAATAAACTTGATTAAATATCTCACTCTCCTCAAATGACTTAGTAATGAAGATTAAAATTCACGTATTAAATTAAATTACCACAACGTGCGAAATATTATAATAAAAATGTAAACACATTAGTTTGTACGTTTAGATTATTATGAAACAATTGTAGCAGGTGTCTAAGAATAAGTAACAAATTACATTCCAACCATTTTTTTAAATATCTGTCTATCTATCTGTCAGTTTGTTTGGACACTCTTCACTGCTAAATAACTGCGTTTACGATAAAACATCACCAAGTAAATCATAAAGCATACCCTCGAATAACATTTATTCACTATTTTATTACAATCGGACTACTCTATCAAAAGATATTGTAATTTTAATAACGGATCGAGATAAGTACGAGAAAAAAGTAGATAAGTAAACGGACTTAATGCATTCAGATGACTTTATTAGACACTGTTTTTAACATATGGTTTCATCCGGACAGAGTCGCGGGCACAGCTAGTAAATAAATAAAAGAAGAAAACAAGAAACAAGTAAATGTAAAAGGATTCGCGTTAAAACACTATTCATTTTACACACAGACCACCCAATATTATCGGTGTTCGATTCAACAAACGACCCAAATATTTTACCAAACATGGTTCCTTGAAGTTACATCTATTGACCCGTCTTGATCACCTGCTGATTACGTCTCTTTGAACATATTATTTGCCGACAAAAAGTAGCGGCAACTTAAGTGACGACCTTGTTAGTGTTATTTCGTATACAAAGGTAGCCACGTTTGCATAAAATGGAGCTGTGGCTCTGCCTGAATAACTACTACTTATAATTACTACAGAGAAAAATATATAATGTGGTAGTGACAAAAATATTTGTCAATTAAATAATATGTTAGTGTGAATATTATTCACAAAACTATATATAGTCCATAAGCTACAACGGAAAAAAGTCCTTTGCATCTCACAGGTAAAAAAACCATTTCACATCTAATTGCTTAGTAGCTCACAGCCAAAATATTCTTAACTAATTTCCAGTGCTACTTCAGATAATTAAAAACCTAGTTTTAATAATGGCCTATTTAGTGGATATAATTCGTGATAAGTTCTGATGACTTAAAACAAAATACAGTATAGGAAATTTAAAAACTATAAGCGTCTAATACTCGTTTTTTTTTATAAATAGGCGAAGAAAAACTATAAAAGTCGCACCAATCGTTGACAGAATGACCGAAAATCGCCTCAGATGGTATGGACATGTAAAAAGATGTAAGGAAGATCATCTGGGCCAACCAGCTTTGAACCTACCCGAACACAAAAGAGGTAGAGGCTGCCCACCTTCGACTTGGTGGTCAAATATTGCAAAAGACCTCAAGTAAGCCCAATTGCACGTCAATTTTCCGATAATAAATATATGGAGGAGTTGTTGAGGCGTGTATGATTGGTACACATATACGTTTCAACAACTCATACATATATGAATAGTTAGCTAGGTTAGGTAAGATAGTTCGCGATTTTGCATACAACAGGCAACAGCCAAGCCGAGGTGTGCCGTGCACCCTTGAGCTGGTTGCCAAAATAAAATCGGCTGAGTGCCTTGAGCGCTCGCCTTAGTGGTCCGGTGAAGCTGTTAAGACCTTGCAGGTCAATAGCGTAGTCATTTCGAAAAAAAAAACAAAATAACCAATTGCAAGAATCAACAACCCAAGACAGATTAGTTTGGCGCAAACATGTGAGGAGATCCGACCCCATATAATGGGAAAAACGATGGACAAAGAAGAGGCGAAGAAAAACTATTCAGTGTCTTTTTCTGTTTCCTCTCTCGTATTATAAATTAAACTAAAAGCAAAAAGATATTTTGCCGTATGATTAACGAATCTAAATCTTTATTCTTCACTGCTTTATAATAGTATGTAGTGTACAATATTTAAAAAAAAAATTAATACGGTTACTTAATCAGTAGGTGATAGAGCCACGCTGAAGCTATTCCTGGTTTCAGCATGAATGGGTCGGTTCGCCAGGGGTAGTACCACTCTCTCACAGAAAACCGACGTAAAGTAACAGTGCTTGCATTGTTGCGTTTCGTTCGGTCTGTCAGAGCGCCGGAGGCCCACCTCTCCTCACCTTCCACCTCTCCTGTTCCTTTCCTCCCTCCCCATTTCCCAACACAAGCTGGCAACGCATTTACGACTCCCCTGATGTTGCTAGTGTCTATGGACAGCGGTCATCATTTAACATCAGGTGATCCGCCTGTTCATTTGCCTCCAAAAAACGGTTTTAATATTTGATAAAAGTATCTAAATTAAAAAGAAATACAGATAATAATATCTATATACATATTAGGAGGTAAAGAAACGCCTCTATACGTCTTTTACGGTCTTTACGGTCGAATTTTGATCACCGCACAGTTTGTAGTTTTGTAGGTGGTAGAGCCCCGCTGAAGCTATTTTTGGTTTCAGCATGAATGGGTCGGCTCCTCCGGGATAGTATCACCCCTCTCACAGATAATCGACGTGAAATAACAGTGCTTGCATTGTTGTGTTTCGTTCGGTCAGTGAGAGAGCCGGAGACCCACGTCCCATCCTCTTTCCTTCTTTTCCTTTCCTTCCCCTTCCCCTTCTCCCATATACAGGCTGGCAACGCACTTGCGACGTCCCTGATGTCGCTAGTGTCTATGGACGGTGGTGATCACTTAACATCACGTGACCCACTAGTTCGTTTGCCTCCTTTGATATAAAAAATCCACTTTTAGATATGTATTAAAATACAACACGGGTATTATATATAAACAGCTATTTCAAGCCGAATTTACTTGATTTGGTTAATTTCACGATATTTATCTAATCACATAGTTTCGTGATAATTTTACGGTGTAATTTCAGGACTAAAATCTTGTAACTAACTTCAGGTTCTATGATTCTGAACTGAAATTCACTGATGGTCAAATTTTGGAACTAAAAGCTTTTAACTAATTTCCCAAATGGTATATGCTGACATTTCATCGATAATTTCAAAATGAATCGCTGAATGTGTTGCTAAGCGCAAATCTCGAGAACAGCTGAACCGATTTCGCTAATTATTTTTTTGTTGTGTTTGATATTGTCAGGAGAAGGCTTGCAAAAAAGGATTGCAAAAAAACGTTTATTTTAATATATGTATTTTAGGCGGAACGGAGTTTGCGAGCTCTGCTAGTAACTAAATAACTTTAATTATTATCACGCTCTGTTCTATACGGAAATTTCACGACTAAATAACTGGCTTACTAAAATCTCAATGTCTCAAGATCATCTTTCGCTTGAGGAACAGAATAAAATGTAGCCGACAAATTATATACGTCCTTATAATGCACCTTAAACCTTCCATTAATAAATACAGCGTGGTGAGGCCCTAAGTAGAATCAGGGTTAATGAGACGATAATAGTCCGGGTTGTGATACAAGTCGAGACATGTCTCCTTGATACCAGTTAGCTGTGAGTTAGCGGTGCGACCTTGCGCCGACCTAGACCGAAACTGGATCTAGAAGGTTCAATGGACCACCGAATTCGATACGATCCGTCCGCATCGATTCAAGGACTAGTTTTATGTTGATTTGCATAAACAATCTTGTTGAAAACGTGTCGATTTTATACTAATAACGGAATATACAGATATTTATACTTCTGTAAAAAAAAATGTTGCAGGTATCTATAGGAGACAAACGAACAGGCGGGTCACCTGATGTTAAGCGATCACCGCCGTCCATACACACTAGCAAGGAATCGCAAGTACGTTGCCAACCTGTGTTTTGAGTGAATAGGGGATGGGGAGTGGAAAGGGATGATGAGAAAGAAAAGGGGAGGGGAGGGGGAGATAAGAGGTCTGGGGAGGAGAGATGAGCATTCGGCGCTCTCATAACCGAACGAAACGTAACAATCCCCAATGAACCCAATAATAGTTTCAGCGTGCCTCTACAAGTAGGGGTGTAAGGGGTGTCGAATAACATCATAAGACTTGAGATATCTGAGCCAACCTCACCTGCACGTGGTGCACCCTGCTGAATAACGAACGAGGCAATGGCGCAAGCGGGGTGGTTGGGTTTTACAGCCCGACTGGGTCGCAACCACCATATATGTGGCGAAAAAGCCCGTAATAGTGATTCGCTTCTACGGGTCGCGTTTCGGGATCAGCCTGTGCATAACCAGCTTATTACAGGCCGGCATGATAGTGGCGACCGGCGATGGACAGTGTGTCAATCGGTGGTTGCTATTATTTTTGGATTGTACTGTACTTACCATCAGGCATAGTGCAATCACTTTGCCGTGCTAAAATAAAAAAAAAATAAAGAACAATATTTATTGAGTTTACAGCGCCGAATGGGAAATAGGTACCACATGACTACCTTACTGCAATGAATATCCTATCTTCTAGTCTATTATTCAGGATAATTAGGAGTAGGATAATTTTGCGCATGTAGCACGGCAGAGTAACTGTACTATGTCTGGTGTAATTCAAAAACACTATCATTTTTCATATGAAATACATAATACATTTTTAAAGGATTTGATTAATTTATATGACCGCTGATTTTCATATGATATTATGAATCAAAATGCATGTGAATTATCTATACTGATATTATAAAGAGGTAAAGTTTGTGAGTTTGTGACAATGTAGGGGGTAATCAAAGGAACTACTGATCCGATTTGAAAAATTATTTCATTGTTATATAGCTCATTTATCGAGGATGGTTATAGGCTATATATCATAATGCTAAGACCAACGAAGCATTAATGAAGAATGTTTAAAAACCGGGCTATTTTTTCCTCTTGAAATCTTCCACTGAGTGTTAGCGTTACCCAAAGTAACTATTCCACGCGAACGAAATCACTGACAGAGACTCATAATAAATACATTTGTCACTATACGCCGAGGAGTTAAATGGTTACTTTTTTTAATATCTTATAGGTTGTAGCGTGTGACCACAATTTCATCTTATGTTAGATGACGTGGTCTAATATAGTGAACACTTACGGTGTTATTACAAAAAAGTTAAACACGTTTTGAACGCTTGCTTTAAAAAGATCTCTCGGTGAATGTTCGCCGTCTTGCTCTTTTGTCTCGCTTTCGTTAGGTTAGGTTACACTTGCGGAAAAAGCATAACGCGATCTTGCTTCGAGCGAGTACGGCGCATTTCGTACGAAACCTTTTTTAAACCAAGTATTTAACTTTTTTGTAATAACACCGGTCAAGTCTAAAGAGGACCAACTCTTGAATGCAGCAGTATACACTAACAGATACTAGGCAACAATCAACTTGAGGGTGGTAGCTATCTAGGCGGACTTAGGAAAAATCCAATTGTTTCTTTACGATGTATTCCTTCATCGGAAGCTTCGACTCAATTCCAAGGATTTAAACCTACATTCGTCGACGCCGTGTCCAAACACGCTGTCAACTAAGCGGTGTTCTTTGAACAAGATTTTCTTTATCATTTTCCTTTAATGCATTTACTTTTCATCGTACGTTTAGAGCTGAAAATAATATTGCCAGGTATATATAATATTCTTAAGATATAACAAAATGTAATATATAAGCTGTAAAATAGCAATTTCAAAAATAATTAATTTCATTATTATTGTTATGTTCTTACTGATATTATAAATGCGTCTACGTCAGTTTGTTTGTTACGCATTCTTGCCTTAATTGCTCAAGGATCTTCATGACATTTTGCATACACTTTGTCAGAAGGGCATTGGATTTCCTCCCGAAATACTATATATATATAGTAAAAATTACTCAGGTCGAAAACTTCACCCATCTAGCTGAGAAAGGCTTATAAATTGTTTATTAATTTATTCAAATAAATCTAATACACTGTAATATCAAAAACTGATATATGAAGCATTTGTGTTGGTGATAGCACACGTGCGACGCGCGGCGGCACCTTGCGCAGATGTCGTAACCATCTGCCGAGCGAGACACCGCTTCGACGACCTTCATACACCTTTCATACAACTTTCGACTCAGTAACGGATATCATCGTAATTAACTAAAAACGAGAGCATATCTACCATGAATCTTCGTGTTCGTGAGGTATATGTGTATATTTCACAAATTCCTGTATCAAATCAAAAATACATTATTCGATTTAGGCCCTAGGAAGACCTGAAGAATTACCACTGGTTCGGACAAAGAACTCATTCATCGAGAAGAACCGGCAAGAAATTCAATGTGGTTTTATCATACTCACTTATAGGTACATATGAAGTACACATTAGGTCACAATCGTTTTTAGTGGGGGCGTAGAGAGAAGCAATTCCGTACATCACCATGGTTCACATATTTTTTTACAGTATAATCTTTTGACACCAAAACCCGTTTCACATGCCATCCAGCAAATCGGTAACATGCTTTGAGATTTCGTTGTAAAAATATATAGTTAGCTTAGCTTAGTCAGATTTGGCATGTTGCCTAACGAGGCAACCGCCCAAGGCGAGGTGTGCCGTGCACCCTTGAGCTGGTTGCCAAATAAAATCGGTTGAGTGCATTAAATGCTACTACTAAGGAGTCCGGTGAAGCTGTAAAGGTCTGTCAGGCTAATAGTGTAGTCAATTGAATAGTATAGAAAATTCTTGACATTGATAAACTTGATATGGATTAATCTAACTGAACTAATACATACCTATAACTTAACATTTTACAAAGTATATTTTTATGCTGTGTAGGTGAAATAAGAAAAGCCATCCAACATACAGCTAGCCATTTTGAAATCGCAAGAGTTTTATCCAGCATATGATCTTTTGTATATATCTTTTATCGAATTGAAAGCCATCGTTTTAATATAATTTCACTAATTCAAGCCACAAAATAGTCGAAATCGTGAGTTTTGAATTTTAGCTATAGCAATACATCGATGGCTGTTCGTTTATAGATTTTAACTCCAGTATAATAAACAGAAAATATCTCTCAGAAGATAATCTCATTTTCGCTTTTATTAAAAAGGATTATAAAGAAAATGTTTATTATGAATTAATGTTGACTATAAAAAATGTCTATTAATTAAAGGAATAGCGCAACACATCAAAATTTTACCATTTATTCATTTCTGACTAGTGTACCTGATAGATCATGTCCGGTTCTGACGATAAAAAAAGTCTTGACAAATTACATATCTAAACTTTTTTTTTTCAAAATGACTACGCTATTGACCCAGCAAGGTCTTAACAGCTTCACCGGACTACTAAGGCAAGCGCTTAAGGCACTCAGCCGATTTTATTTAGGCAACCAGCTCAAGGGTGCACGGCACACCTCGGCTTGGCTGTTGCCTGTTGCATGCAAAATCGCGACCTATCTCAGCTAACCTAGCTAACTATTCATATATGTATGAGTTATTGAAAAGTATATGTGTACCAAGCATACACGCCTCAACAACTCCTCCATATATTTATTATCGGAAAATTGAGAGTTTTTCAGTTCGATAAGGGAAAAAAAGTAAACCCTTCCACTTTCATGTGTAAGCTTGTAGGCGTGCACGTGTGTGGGGGTGATCGTGTAGTGTTGTAGCGGTGATGTATATTTGTGTGTCACCGTATCGCGCAAGGATATCTAAACCTTCCTCGTTAATCTCTGTATCAACTGGCGAAAACCGTATGCAAATACCTTTAGTCATTTTTGTGTTTATCACGAACAGATAGACAGACGTGGCAGAGGAATTTGATTTATAATATATAGTGATACAGTAACGTAATAAAACTTCCCAAAACATAAGAGTAGTAATAAGAACATGGAAATAGAACATAATCCAAAATTATTATTAGTATACATAACAGTAATTTATAACATTGAAAGAAAACTTAATAACACTTCACAAAACTATTGCTATAAATCAAAAGCGGAACAATGAGTACGCACTGTGAGGAATCTATCACATTGTCGCGCCGGTCGCGGGGTAACAAGCACATTTATCGTCTGTAATCATAATCCATCACTACACACGGTTATACTTTAAATATGGCTGCAGTGTCAAAGGCTTGGCGCGCTCGGAATTCATTCCTATGATTAGGGTGATTCAAAAAAATTACAAGCAACTTTTTTTCAGTTTAACTTATATTGTTTAATCGGCTGAGTGCCTTAAGCGCTCGCCTTAGTAGTCCGGTGAAGCTGTTAAGACCTTGCTAGGTCAATAGCGTAGTCAGATCGAGAAAAAAAAAAGTCTGAAGAACGATCTTATTTGAGTAATAGAAGTCGCCTGCTACTTTGTTTGAATTTGTGTTTTTTTTTATTGAAAATTCCTAAGGCGCATTGAGCTGTATCTTTTTGGCGGGAGATTAACTTCTGTCGCGTCATGACATGCTTGTAAGTATGACGTATCGTATTACGCTTACGCGGCTTGCGTCAAACTAGAGGAAGCGTAGTAGCAGGACTGTGTACATCTTATAATATATTTTGTATTGAGATTGTGCAGTGCATCTTATATTTGATTGATTCATAAACTGTATAAAATATATGTAACAATTGTTCGGAGTGCAAATAGATGTGAAAACCAGGCTAATGTAAATAATTTCATACAAAACAAATTGAGAAATTTAGTTGATACTAAATTAATACTTTTAAAAATTGAAAAGAGAGTACAGTTATTTCCGTTGTTTAGAATTTTACTATTGTTGGCAGTTCTTATGACTGCATCGACTTTTTAAATTTATAACTTTTAGCCTTTGCCCAAAATCTACCCTCATATTAAGTGACGATGTATCTAGAAATGTTAAACATGATGAGCCATAAGTTATTGTGGAACACACAGATTTTACAACTTGAGGATACAAGCCAAATAGGTTTAGAAGCCGACCTATCACCAAATCATCTTAGGGTTCATACCCTGATTACATCACGATGTTTTCCTTCACTGAAAGTTTGGCTCATTAAGATTTAAACCTGCGTTGACCAATGCTGCGACCGAGCAGCCTAATCATAGAAACCATCATCAGTTCTCTATGGATGATAACAATATAATTAACTTTATGTAGAAATGAAACTTACAACAGTTCCACGAAGGCTCTCAAATGGTAGGTTCCTAATATTTTACTAAAATAATTTATGTGTTATTTTGATGATTAAGGTAAAGTTTCATCAAAATCCGTAGTCTATTGAAGCTGTTAAGACTTTGTTAGGTCAATAACGTATTCAGTTCGAGAAAGAAAAAAATTCGTTTAGTAGTCCTTACAAACTATCCCGTTTAAAAAAATAGTAAGGTGAGCATATAGATTGCTTGAGAATGACCACGCAGCGCTCACTATTTTATTTATCCAAAAAGAAGTCACATGTGACCTACGGCCGGCCGTTATAATTTAGGGTCGATACGTAGACGTCGCGTCGTTCGTCCGCACTAAGCCGACACTGGAATGCCGAGTGTGTTCCATATACTTTCCAATATTTTCTCTATAGTAAAACACAACGCAATGTTAGTTTGTTTTTCGAATAATGTCTAAAGTATTACTTTTAGTTCATTAAAAAGTAGCAGTACATTTAATAAACTGCATAAAATCGTTCGGTACAACGAAAAACTTCCTATAATCTAGAAATTAATTCAGTTTGGTTAGTGTACCTTAAACTCATACTTTGATGTATTCTTTATAGCGAAACAACCGCTCGCTTAGAAAGCCTTCAGTTCATACAATAGGTTTGTTACACTGTCATAGAGCCTGGAAATCGCCAAATTGCAATATAACTTATGACCATTGCGACACGCCGGCCGCCTCGTAGTCCGGTGAAGCTGTTAAGACCTTGCTGGGTCAATAGCGTAGTCATTTCGACAAAAACGCCGGCCGCCAACAGCGTAAGAAGCCAATACAAAAAAAAATATCGGAGAATCGTCATAACCGTGGGATCGTGAAAACCACCTCAAATATTGGAACCTAATTTCGTGTCATAATTCGTTCAGGCTTCAAGTAGTAGTCACATCTCTCAGGTCTTTGATGAGGTTTCTGTAGATTAAGTTTTTCAAATAAGATTGTAAAATTAAAATTGTCTCATGTGTTGCGATAATTTTCTTTTTTTTTGTAAAGTTATGTTTGCTTAAAATTTGAGAGCTTTTCACGTGGTTTTTGTTTCAAATTTATAATTAATTTCAATTTTCATTTACACATAGATTTTTTTTATGTTTATATAATTAAAGATTGGCAAATGGCGAATAACTGAGTAGCCATGATGAAAACCTTTGATTATAGAAGTATGCCCTTTAACAAATGAACCCTAATAAAGTTTAAACTTAAAAAAATCAATGAACTATGGTCGAATGTCGACTAATGGGCACCCACTAGTATATTTTATATCTCGTAGATAGGCCCCACATAATTATTTCATAAGATAGACATCATTCAATAGTTATTTTGCATGGTATCAGGTTACAAAATGCTCTGACAAAATCTTTGAAGTGCCAAAATTTCTAAAGAGACACCTGAGATGGTAAGCGGTCTTGCATAATTGCTAAGAACAACTGTGGCATTAATTACTCCGAAATTTCCGTGTCTCTAAGAAAATTCTGAAATTCATTACTAAATCCATAAGGCACCTAACAAACCAACCAATAAGTCAACTTTCAAAGTGTTAAAATTGTTAGTAAGAGAAGCATTATGTGTCGACGAAGTATGTTTAAAAAATGCAATAGAGAAAGAAGAATAAATGATGATGAATCTCTTTATAACGAAGAAAAAAAATCTAAAATCCTAAATTTTCTTTATAAAAGATTATATGAACAGTGGTCGTAAACCAGTCCGATGCAAATCCCAATTTTAAGTTGATCATTGAAGGTATATCGACTTATCACAAAACGCCTAAGCAAGAATCTATATGAAGTTTTACAATCGATGCGTGAAAATAAACATTTAGTTAGTATTCAATACAATTACCACTTATCACATAAACTCCTCCGGCGCACCTATCTGTCTATTTACTCGCGATAAACTCAATATGTACATATATATATATACATATTTGTTAAGATATTTTGTAAATTGGTAGAAACATAACTGTACTTGTTGGAAGTGTCGAAAAAGTCAAGCCGCCTGGAAGCTTTCTTTAAAAACGCTGCCTAATCCCTTTAAGATATAACAAAACAATTAAGATAATAAGCGACGCAGACAAAGTCACGAGTATCAGCTAGTTCTGTATATTTTTTTACAATTTATCTCACAATGTTGTAGTTCGATGTCAAAATATATTTATCTGAGTTAAAGAAGTTCAACAGTTCAAAATTAATTAATAGGCCAGGAAAAAAAATTAATGGTACCGTTCCGCTAGTTATCAGTGTACGAGCGAGCTGCGTATACTCACAATAGAGGCTTTCACGGCACTTGCGTACGCGCACGACAAATAACATTCTCAACGTGAGAAAGTTCCAGATAAAGCTACAAATGACCGTTAACGTCGGCCAGTTAGATAAACTTTATTGTTCGGCTTCTGTGAAATAATGTTAAATCGTTGCCTAATGTTATAGTATGAGGTAAGTTACACAATAACTATGAATAAAACATACGTTTACATTTGTTTCGTTATTGCTAGCTAGCTATTTATACTAGCTTCCCATGTGGGCTTACTTTATAACATATATTATCTTTCCACCTAGTTTCACATGAATATCGTGTACATATGTGGTCCTATATTCGTCCTAGTGCTTTAAACAGGCACTTTCCGATTCATTTTTAACACTTTAAGATTTATAGCTCATTAAAATCGAGAGTTTTGTTGATTTTGGAATACAAAACAGTTTTTTTGTTGAGCATAACCTAATAAATATTCATCCAGATTATATACTACCAACGGGCCCGGTGGACGTTATCCCGCCTTGATAATAATAAAAAATATTGACAAAAATTATAACTAATCCTTCCCCATGAATCACTTTATCTGCAAGTGAAAACTGCATGAAAATGCGTTCAATGGTTTTTGAGTTTATCGTGAACAGCCTGACAGACAGACGTGGCAGAGGACTTTGTTTTATAATATGATTTTTTTGTGATATGAAATGATAAAAATCTATTTAAAAGGTAAGACCGGCGATGGATTACCGAAATATTAAGATAATCGATGCAGACGAAGTCATGAATATCAGCTAGTAAAAAAAACAAATTTTCAAACTCTATTCTCCTATGCTATATCAATTGCTGTGTGAATACTTACCTCTATACAAAGGAATAGTAAACCAATCCATGTGTGTACGTACCCATCGAAATATCCCGACAATGTTCACAGTCCGACGGGCAGACGGTCCCTCACGTAGCTCCGTTCTCGGGTGCATTGTTTACAACTGCTTTACATCATAATAAAACTATTTTATACACAGCTTAACCCCCAGCTCAGTATTAAAATGACGAGAAGTTACATACCGATACACTTCACGCACGCCACGACATGTCGTTCAAGTTTTCCTACTCATATTATGTATTGTTAATAAAGAAATCAACCGTTTTATATTTCACAGGAAATGCATATTGTATACATTTAAGCGTCTTGCTGGGACACATTAGCAAAAGCCAACCGTTCAATGTGCCACAAAACATCCATGCATTATCTCTAAAATTTTAGAAAATTTATGAAGAGGCCACGTTGCCTATTTAAGTACATACACACCTACGCATTAACCAAAGAATATGAAAATCTTTCGCATACAATACATGTGTGTATAACGAAATTTTACTATTTTTTTTTATTCTAGTATGGCTAATATAATCTAATATAAAGTCTAATAAAGTCATCTAAAAGTCTATTTATTATCTTTTTTTTTCTCTGGTACTTAAATCGCGTCATCATTAAAATTACAAAAACTTTTGACAGACTGAACCGATTTTAATTAGATGTTACTTGAAGAAATGCTTTATGATTTTCTTCAAAATATTTTATCATGAACGCTGTACTTTAGCAGTGATGCGTGTTGAAACAAACGAACAGACCGATATTTGTAAAAATTACAACCTGCAACATTTTTAATATAAAAAATCTAAAAAGTACACGTTAGATATACATTCATGTTATATGTATACATAATAATTACAAAAACTAATAACAAATGCGTACGAAGCAACGAGTACTTCTATTGAAAACTGTGAATTTAATATAAATAAATATTCATAATTTAAAAAATTACTAAACGTGGTGTGTGCACAGTGTACACGCTCGTACCATAGTTTGAATATACCCAAATTAGACCTTTTCAGTGAGGGTCAGTGATCCACGGTGACTATCTTCGGAATAATGGAGATTAATCTTTAATTTAAATGCTGCCACTTACAAAAGGCCCGAAGAATGTGATGTACAGCATCTCTGACGCATGAGATAACATCTGTCCCATAGCGCATACGAGTTTAATGAATTGATCTCTAAACATGCATTCACTGTATTAGAATATATTATTTTATTGAATAGAATCCCTTCGTAGACAATCGACATAGGATCTTGATTATTCATAAAGAAAATTATAACGAAGGTTTAAACGGATTTTGAAAAAGTCCTATGAAAATGTCCGTGTGTTCCCTCCTTCCATGGGGATTGGAATTCAAGAGTACCCAGAAGAGACATTTACACAGGCCGGCATGACAGCAGCGACCGGCGACGGATGGCGTGTCTCTCGGTGATCGCCATTGTTTTTAAATTAAACTGTGCTTACTATCAGGCATAGTGCAATCAATGACTTTGCCGTGCTACAATAAAAAAATGCCCCAGAACGTTTTTACAATAATTATACCATATTTAGTCCTAATTTGTTATAAAACGATTAATTTCACAATTACTTTATATTACCTTTTCAACTTTGAAGGTGTTCCTTGGCGTAATGGTAACTGAATTAAAATAGAACCCCGTTGGAAGTATACTAATCCAATGAAAAAGAATTTTCAAAATCGGTTTATAAAACAATAAGTTCTATGATAGCCAACATTAAGAAAAAATACAGCCGTATCAAAAACGTCATATTTTTTTAAATAGGTTAAAAAGTAGCTGAATTTATCATTACTAATCCGATGTATTGTAATTACATACATTACTAGTAGACTCAAATCAAACATTCTAGATTCCTACAGGAACTTTAGTCATGAGAGCTCTGTATACTTGAATCGCTATAGCTAACATTTTTTTGCTCTTCACAGCCTTAATAGGACACGACAATATTGTCCATCTCGATCGTAACAACAATACAATAGGAGTAACAACCGTCATAGTTGCACGCTTAAGAGTGTTAGGTTCAATCGGTGTAAATCCATTACGATAGAAAGGTTGGGGGTGTAAGGGGGTCGAGTAACATCTTAAGACTTGAGACACCCAAGCTAACCTCACTTGCACGTGGTGCACCCTGCTGATCAACGAACGAGGCAATGGCGATAGCGGGATGGTACGGTTATACAGCCCGACTGGGTCGCAACCACCATGTACATGGCGAAAAAGCCCGTCATAGTGACTCGCTTTTGCGCGTCGCGTTTCGGGATCAGCCTGTGCATATCCAGCACCGGGCGACTTTCGTCATTATGGCCAGCATGACAGCGGCGACCGACGATGGATGATCTGTCTCGCGGTGATCGCCACTGTTCTTGGATTGTATTATGCTTACCATCTGGCACAGTGCAGTCACTTTGTCGTGCTTCAATAAAAAAAAAGGTATTATTTTTCACCACTGTGCTTAGAATTAGGTCTTTTTCCAATATAAAAATATCACTTATTTATAAAGTTGCTAAGATTTTTATACACAACTAGCTTCTGCCGGCGACTCCGTCCGGGTGAATAGTTACTTTGGCCCAACGCTAACACCCAGCGGTAGCTCTCGAAAGGAAAAAGCCCCGATTTTAAAACAGTCTTCATTGGTGCTCCGCTCCTATTAGTCGTAGCGTGATGATATACGGCCTTCGTCGTCAAATCTAGTAGTTACTGACATTAGCGCATTCAAACAAGCAAACTCTTCAGCTTTATAATATTAGCATAGATTTAAAGTCACACACTATCACTTTACGCTCACCCGATCATTAAAGGGTTGAATAGAAAGTGGAATAACTTGATTCTATCGTATTATCTCGTATCTATTGTGTGATATCAAGTTTCTTTAGTACGTTCTGTCTATTATTACAATTTTAATTCTAATATCCGTGTGAACGTGACTATTTTCGTCTATAAATTAATGTTCTACATTCATGTTTTATTGTCGTAATTGTCTATAACTAATTGTTACCGACGATCCTAAGTTCTTTTACGTATGATATCATTACTTCTTAAAGAACAATATTCATTTAACAGTAATGTAAATAGGTTCATATATTTATTTATTTTAAACAATTCATTAAAAAGATTTTTGAATTATTCTTCTTAAGACTTACATACATAGCCATTATCAACTCAACCAGATATGTAACTAATGTGCATGTCGGCCATTTTGTAATTGAGTAATTTATTTCCTTTTGTTGAATTTCATGTAATATCAGCATATTCGTGTATTTCTAAAGGAACTAGTTCTAATTCAGTTTGCAAGACTTTACGTAAATAAAGTAACATACATTATCATCTAAGAAAAACCCCGTAATACAAACAATAAAAAACCTGGGTAGCTCCTGGAATTTCTGATAGTTTTTTTTATAATACCAAAGCAAATAAGCCAGTCTTAACCACCACCTGTCAAGTTGTACAGTTCAACGTTTTTTTTAATAAATCAAAACCATAGACAATCAGCCGGACGTACATCAAACATCAAAAAAAAAGTTTACTGTGTGAACGATTAAAAAACATGGGTCACGTGTTGACGAACACATTTCACATATTTCTTCCCATAGTTTCCCGTCTCCATTTGTCAGATAAAACAATGATCACTGGCACAAATTGTAAATGGATACAAAAGCCCATGAAAGAACAAAACGAGCTCGTTTCTCGCATTTTACCACACATGTGTGACAGATTGGCGCACGGCCATTACTATTCGGCGGGAACAAGCACTGTCACGACATCTGATACAAACAGACACGCACTAATAGAATAATTTGTATTTATATTCTAATTTAATTAACTAGATGTGATCAAGACTTCTTCCGCTTATTTAAAAAAAAAAACAGAGATTAATAAAGTAATCTGAATTTATAAGTCCATTTACTTATCTACATTTCTCTCGTACTTAAGTCGAGTCGTCATTAAAATTACAATAACTTTTGACAGACCGAACCGATTTTAATTAAACAAAAACTAGCAGTTACTCAAAGATATGCGTTATTGCTTTGAAGAGGTTTTTAGCAGTGATGCGTGTTCATAAACAGACAGACAGACAATTCTAAAATTGATTGAAGTGTATTTTATTACTTATTGCTAGACACCAGAATTTTTTTTTTACACAAATCCAAAAGTGCTGCCACGTTACATTTATATTGGAACGAAGTTCCTTATCGCGCGTTGTGAAAGGGGGCTAGACCGAAAAAATTCTTACGAAAAGTTGTCACGACACTTTTTGCTATAGTAAGCTATTGTAAGCTGTGCGGCGTCGCATGTTTCTCTGTATGTCTCTCTCTCTCTTATAGAAAGCAAAGCCAGATATTTTCATTTCTATTTCGCATTGAACAGTGTGGTGTCGCGACGATTATTTTTGTTGAGTGTATACAGGTTTTTTGTAAATAATAAAGTAATAAAAAATAATAATAATAATGATCCCAAACATATGTTTCCTACTTCAGTTACCACAAGCCAATTATTACGAAAATTGAGCCTACTGATTAAGTTTATATAACATTATATTTGTTAATAATAAAAAAATATTATTATAACTTAAAAAGAATAAAATTTTATTACAATTCCTTCACTAATTAATCGAAAGGAACTTCGTTCCATCCGGGTGTCCCTTGACACCTCTCAAGTTTTTTCTTATTATGTGTATTACATTCTTATTATTGATTAAATGAATTTCTAATCTCACGACCGTACTATAACTGCAATAAACTGATTTTACTTTGAACTCCGTCTAAATATCGCTCTTAACCTTGTCATACAGCGTGCATGACAGTTGAGGAATGTGGTGGAAACTGTATAAAAATCTCAAAGTGTATTTATCAACGATTTAAACAATAGTCGATAATTGCTGTGGATCTCGTAGATCTCGGCGCAACGCCATTGTTCCGCAGTCGTCGGTTCTCACGACCTGCGCTCGCGCACCCGCTGCGCGTTGACATACAGGAGTCTAACGGACGCTTTTTTTAGATACAAGTCTATGATACATACCAATAAAAATATAGTGCAAACACTTCATAACGTCATAAATTCTTAAAACCAGTGTAATAAAACTAATGTCACTTATGCAAGCTTTCCAGTTATTTACTTTTGATTAGTTTAGTAAACTTTTTCATTATCAACTAAAAAATCATCTGAAATTAAATGCTTATATTCAATAATACACGTTACATAATATAATAATGTCATCACGAATGTTTTCACAATAATAATCCAAAATAAACCTAATTGGTAACTAAACAATTAATAAATATTGTTTGAAATAGATAAATCTTATTATAGGTTATTTTCGATACAGCCATCTGTCGGTGTAGCTTAGAAGTAGTAATACAAATGTCCGCTTCACTGTACTACTAACAAAAATATGCAAGTGAAAGAACGACAACACACCTTTCCGCTAGAAAGAGACACGAATATACATACATATTTATTAACTGATATAAGTTAGACAAGGACCGACCATATTGTCGCGTGACCGGTTAGCATTGCAAGGTCGTCGCCGTGAGGTGAGTGACACGAAATTACGTATACGTTATAGTTTTGATAATACAGTCTACGTATCAGCAATAAAGTCTATTTTGCATTGAAGGTGAGTAGGAAAATTAATGTGCGCCACACTTTGCGTGCAAACCACGCTTTAGTTTTTTGGCATTCATTGACTTTAATAGATGAATTGGTTGGATAATATTACTTTATAGGCCGACATGTAATCAGTAGTTGATACCGTGAAAGATTTTTATTGTGGCTGTTTGAAATTACATGAGATTGTGGATATGTATAATGAAGTATTACAAGATACTGAAAAGAGGATATTTTTTATGTCAAAACCATTCAGTTATCTTGTGCTTGCGGTACGAGAGATTATGCTTGAAGCAATTATTTGGGGTGCACGCACTCACTTAATCTGTACTTCGGCCGTGTCGGCACCCATAATAAGACCATGGTTGGCGGCACCTGACACTCTTGTGTGCTAAATTATTATTACATAGTATTAAACAAAGTCTCCTACCGCGTCTGTCTGTGTGACTGTTCGCAATAAACTCAAAAACTACTGAAGAAATTGTCATGCGGTTTTCACCAGTAGATAGTCATTGATGAAGAAGGTTTTGGTATATTATTTGCCAAGGATTTTTTTTATAATCAGGGTGAGACAACGTCTGCCGGGCCCGCTTGTATATGATAATTAAGCCATCGTCGGCACAAATTATTATTTAAATATTTCCAGAAACATAAATAAAAGTCAAGAAATAACTTTTCATCAGAATTTAAATAAAAAAAAGTAAAATAATTTAACATATTTTGTCAATCATCATCCATGGCAACATGCAGTGTCAGCTATCTTTTAGATAAATAATATTTCAATTTTTTTTTCAAACTTACAGTGTCACTATTGGTCTCACGGGCCCTATAGCTTCACCAGATATTACGATGCACAAACTTCATACTATCGCTGTCTAATCTATACTTACATAATAATGTTCTAAAAGGGAATAAGTTATAGGTGTAATTTTCTCTGCAGAAGATGAATACATAAAGTGCTTAACCATGAAAGTTTATGCAATATATTTTTCTCCAAATATTGACTTTAATTTTCAATGAACAGACATTTTATTGAAATTAATTACAAAATTTAACTAACATTCGACTAATTCTAGCCGCAAATCTATTGTCTAATCTTCAAAAATGCTGGACAAACTTTTATAGGATTTTCATAGGTCACCGAGCACAATTCGAGACAACATATGGGCTTTACATTATATTATATCTTAATCTAAAATATTACAAATTTACTCAGACAAAAAGACGCAGCGCCGTTTGCTGCAGGAGTTAGTTACTTTCTGCGTCTTGCTTATTGCATAGTCAGTTATATGCGGATCTTCTGAATTAGTGAAGCAAATAGTCAAACTGCCATGAACGCTGCGTACATAGAAGCCTTATAAATCTTATATGTGAAAATTCTAATTACAAATAATGAAACAATATAATTCAAATATTATGTACAACATATATATTTAGTGTATATATCAATGTAGATATTCTTTATAATGTAATGTATGTACGCAAAAACTTAAATGAGCTGGATTTAGTAAAGGACCAACATAATTTAAATACTAAAAACAGCAATAAATTGGTAATTCCATGCTTCAAGCTAAGACCAAAGACAGTTTTTTAGGCAATAGTGTTAGGTTTTATATCAAGGTCCCACAGCACATTACAAATTTTTCAGATAGAGCGTTCAAGCATCATATCAAGCAGGTTTTAATTTTTAAAGGCTATTTATTACAGGGTTAATCAACATGTGAACGATGGTGACGTCTGGAAATGAACCCTTTAAGTGCCTCCACTAAAAACTAATGTAACTATTTGTGTTTTGTTAAGATATAAATTACGAACATATAAACAAGATTTTATAGGTGGTAGAGCCACGCTGAAGCTATTACTGGTTTCAGCATGAATGGGTCGGCTCACGCGAGGTAGTACCACCCTCTCACAGAAAACCGGCGTAAAGTAACAGTGCTCTTGCACTAAGTTTAAACTAAGTTGTTGTTGTTGTTGTTGTTGTAAGTGTTGTAAGTTGTGTTTTTTTTTTTTTTTATTGAATCACGACAAAGTGACTGCCCTATGCCTGATGGTAAGCATAGTACAATCCTAAAACAGTGGCGACCACCGAGAGACAGATTATCCATCGTCGGTCGCCGCTGTCATGCCGGCCATAATGACGAAAGTCACCCGGTACTGGATATGCACAGACTGATCCCGAAACGCGACGCGCAAAAGCGAGTCACTATGATGGGCTTTTTCGCCATGTACACGGTGGTTGCGACCCAGTCGGGCTGTAAAACCCTACCACCCCGCTTGCGCCATTGCCTGGTTCGTTATTCAGCAGGGTGCACAACGTGCAGATGAGGTTGGCTTGGGTGTCTCAAGTCTTAAGATGTTACTCGACACCCCTTACACCCCAAAACTAAACTAAGTTTTAATAAATTTTCTACGCGTTTAATATTGAGGTTATACTTGCTTGCTCGAATTTTAAGTCTTATACACTTTGTTACTCGTATACTATAGAAAAAGATAGAGAAAGAAAAAGGGAGAGAGAGAAATTTGTGAGGTAACGGTTTTTACTTACGTGATGAATTCTACCAGTCAACTGCTACCGCCAACCGTGTTAATCACATCGATTCAAAAATGAATTTAAATCATGTGTAGTCGTCAAAATAACTAGTATGTAATAAATACAAAACTACTTTAGTATGTTCCTAACACAAGACAGATTTAACGGAAATACTGTACATAGTTCGCCTCAAACTCGTTCGGTAATTGAATTCGAAATTATCCGCGTGTGAACCGCGTGCGCAGGCGCGTACCGTGCGAAAATGATTTTTCGCACAATCGTCTTAACTCGTCACGACATCAAGATCTAGGTAAATATCTTCCCAAGTTCTATATTAAAAAAAAAACTGAGGCAGTCATAAATGCCGACGGAAGTAAAAACTCAAAACGATGTTCTCTTTTTAATGCTTTCAATTCTTTATATTTCTAATTATTCAAATTTCATAATTTGCTCATAAGTTGTAGGTGGTAGAGGCACGATGAAGCTATTACTGGTTTTAGCATGTATGATGGGTCGATTCGAACTGGGTAGCACCACTCGGCCCACAAAAAACCGACGTGAAGTAACAGTGCTTGAATTGTTGCGTTTCTTTCTGTCAGTGACAGCGCCGGAGGACCACCTCCCCTTTCAGAAAAACTTTCTTATGAAACATCAAGGACAAAGAGAGACCGTTAACCACAATGCATACATGACAGTTGTTTATTCCATGTAGGAAGATCAATATTTTAACAACTAACAAATCTAATTCAATCGCTCAATCAATGAAAGTGATTGATTGAACCGATATGTCTACTTATTCATACTTAAACATCACAGATTGTATAGTACATACGTGTATATACCAATATAAACTGTTTCTGTTTTCTGTGAATGTACAATGAAAGTAAATTAAACTTTGAATTAGTGACTCGTTTCGCGTTTCCGTCGTTTGAAGTTGCATTAGACACATAATTGTAAATAGCGCCATCTAGCGGTGACAGTTTCATTTTTTATCGAAAATACAAATGCTACCATCTAGCGTCAGTTGTATAAACAATTGCGACATTAAGCCAACAACTGCGCTAACGTTCTTCCTAAAATGAGTATTTTTTCTCACAGACGTTCTTTGCATGTGGCGCCAGCTATAACTTATTAATGGAGTTTTTGGCGGGATTTTAGTCTGTCATGTAGTGGATTTTATATTTTATTCATAATCTTGTGTTATTTGACTCTATATTTTGTAAATTTGGTGGTGTTTTACGTAATATAGTTAGTTTATTGTGCATAAGTGAAGTGCATGGAAAATAATACCATGCATGCATGAAATTTCGAGATGTCACAAAAACTCCCTGGAAGGTTCTAACAAGGGATCCACCATCTTGGTAGAATATTGATTCACACGACGCTTAATACTGAAATGATCGTACGGCGCTTGTAATATAATATATTACGTGACAATGGCAGTAATAATCTGAAAGATTGATAGCCAAAAATAAAGTAAAAAAAAAAACGTAATAATTAAAAATCTACAATCATTGTATGGTAATGTATCTGAGATCGATAGTATTTTAGTAAACATTATAAAAGTTGATACAAGTAGTAATTTTTCCACGAAAAAAGATTTTATTCTATTCAATTTACAACAACGTACCCCTATTTGATATTTCTATTTAATTGTTACAAATCTTTATATTGAGATTGAACGCGGAATAAGTCGCCAACAGTTATTAGTGTTCAGTAACAATTTACAACCAGTTGTTTCAGTGAGCTTTTGACCAAATTCTTAGAGAACTTTAAAACAGATCCAAAAATAAATAAAATTATTTATTTGTTTTGAATTACTAGCGCAATATGACAAACATAACAAAAGTAAAAACAATTAAAATACCTTTGCATAATCCACAGGCGAAGCGTTGACTGGACACGTGAATAGACCCTCACTGAAACAAAATAACTTTTCATTAAATAATATTCAGGAACATTTTATAATTTGTTTTATGTATATGTATTTTTCTGTATCTTATGTATTGTTCTACTGAATTTATATTTTGTTCTTGAATTTGTAAATACAGTAACTATGTCTTTTAATGTAATCATATGAGTAACTTGGTGAAGATTTTTTTTTGAAACTGACTACGCTATTGACCTGGCAAGGTCTTAACAGTTTCACCGGACTATTAGGGCGAGCATTCCCGGCACTCAGCCGATTTTATTTGGGCAACTAGCTCAAGAGTGCACGGCACACCTCGGCTTGAGCTGTTGGCCTAATACATATAATTCGCGACCTATCTGAGGCAATCTGAGCTAAACTAAGCTATCTACATATTCATACTTATATGAGTAATTGAAACATATATTTATCATAAAAATCTAAAATTACAATCACGTTAGATTTGCATTCTCATTATATGTGTAGGGGATATTTATTATCTATACTAATATTATACAGTTTGTGGGTTTGTGAGCTTGTGACGTTGCGGGGGGTAAACTCAGGAACTACTGATCCGGTTTGAAAAATTATTTCAATGTTACATAACTCATTTATCGAGGATGATTATACATTATATACTATCACACAAATAGGAGCGGAGCACCAATGAAGAATATTTCAAAGTCGGGGTTTTTTCACTATGATAGCTTCCGCTGCGTGTTAGCGTTAGTCTATAGTAACTATCAGAGGCTAGTTTTTTTTTTCGAAATGTCTACGCTATTGACCCAGTAAGGTCTTAACAGCTTCACCGGATCAGAGGCTAGTGATTTATAAGATACATTAGTGTAGATCTTCAACTAAATTTGATCAGTCGTTTGTTGCTTCAGAGTTACAAATATCGGTCGATGCTCATAAAGTTGTTTATGTGTAACATTAAAAGGATTTATAGTTATTCAAGGTTTTATTCAGGTTTTGAGTGTTTTTGTTATCTCGACATATTAGAAAATAAAGTCTTTTTGTAGTCCGGTGAAGCTGTCAAGACCTTGCTAGGTCAATAGCGTAGTCAGTTCGAGAAAAAAAAGTCCTTTGCCCTGTCTGTCTGTCTGTCTCTTCGCAATAAACTAAAAAGCTACTGAACGAATTTTAATACGGTTTACGGCAGTAGATAAAGTGATCCATGGGGAAGGTTTAGGTATATAATTTGTTAAAGTTCTTCTTTTATCAGGGCGAGAAAACGTCCGAGTAGTTCTTCATAAAATTATTCAATACTTCTTTATCAAACATTTCGAAATCTATTCAATTTGGAAATCCAAAATATTTCCCTATCTATTTTTAAACGTTAAGCATGCATCAGTTCATCAGTTTCACAAGATCACTTACGAAATCGATCTGACGCGGACAGTTAATTTGTCCGTTTGTATCTTTCAAACAATAGGATTAATCATTATTTAATTTATACGATATTAATTAATCTGGAATCAATGTATTTATAGCGTTGTGTTGTTATTGAACAGTACGTCAAGTTTGTAGCTACTGAGTTTGTCATCCTCTTCGGCAGACTAGCAGAAACTTTTGTAATATTGTAAAAAGCATGTCGTTTAAACAATTGAACAAACAAATGGAATATCGTGTGCCTGTATAAATACCATATATGGTCATCTATATATTAATACGTGAAGCAAACCCCTTTTTAAACTATTTCCCGTCAACGGGTCAACTTGAAATTTGGCATAAAGTTTATACGGCGGAGAAGTGCAGAAAGCTATTTATTTCATATAAAATGCATTAAAAGTACATTAAATTAATTAAAATATGCACTACTCACACTACTACTCGAAATTTACACAACATATACACACATGTAAATATAAAAGACATTTTGACAGCCGTCAATAATTACGAAGTTCAAAAGAGGTTATAAAGGAGGTTGCTATGCTCGACTATATATATTTTTTTAACTCTTACGTTCCAATTACCATTTTTCATCCTAGATTCAACAATGATATTATAACATACAACTATTATTGTAATGTTTATTATTTTTTATGGTGAACTCACTTTAAATGATGAATTAATAAAAAAATGAGCCAAATAATACTCTGTATAATCAAAATAAGAATTTTGTTCATAAAAGTAATCCATGATTTAGACCTCCGCCGTTACAATGTTGCAATTCAACCTAATGTATCAACAGAAAAGAATTTATTTTCAAAAGCTAATTGTAGTGTTAAAAACGTCTTTGTCTTGGATTCACCATTTGATTGTATTGTGGATCCATTACTTTTCCAAACGATGATACTGGGCATATCACTATTTCTCATAATGAACAGACAACATTTAATTCAATATCACCCAGTAATATTGAATGGTATCGTGTAAAATTAATTGAAAATTGTGTCATGGGTTGCGATAAATTTCTTTATTTTCGTAAAATTATGTTTCGTTAAAATTTGAGCTTTACCACGCGGTTTTTGTTTCTAATTTATAATTAATTTTCATTTTCATTCTCACAAAGATTTTGTTAATGATTATATAATAAAGATCATGGCAAATGGCAAATAACTGAGTAGCTATGATGAAAACCATTGATTATAGAAGTATACCCTTTGACAAAAGAACTCTAATAAAGTTCAAACTTTAAAAAATCAATTAACTATGGTCGAATGTCGACCACTGAGCGCCCACTAGTATAAATAAACAGTCTATCGTACGTACTCCGAGAATTATTAAATAATATTTATTTTAGCGTTTTGAATAACCCATAGAAGAAGTTCAAGAGGAATTGCAACCGTCATGGATTAATTAATAATTTAAAAAACAGGATATGTTAATTAAAATGTCATAATTTTTCATTTTAAAAACGGGGCAGTAACTAACAATAATACGTAACTAAAATAGGGTACTTATATGCTTTTATATATCCTACTATTATTATGCTCTTTCCGTTATCAGGCCGTCGGGTGAACACTATTGGGCGTGACAGTAAGTAATAGCCAGTTCGAACTAGGATAACCGGGTATTCTCTCTATTCCATAGATATAGTATAGATTCCAACTAATGTTGTAGTCCGGTGAAGCTGTTAAGACCTTGCTAGGTCAATAGCGTAGTCAGTTCGAGAAAAAAAAAATCCAACTAATGCTAATCATTTTTACAACAAATCAATATCACAAAACTCATGATAAACAAAGTCATCGTATTGTTCTCTCAACATTGTGCCACCGTATAACAAATCATGATATTTTTTCATAACGACGTTCGTAATTACTATGATAATGTGAAGAAAATTATGTACGCCATATGCTATACATTCGCATGCGATCGGATTCTGTTCCTATCACGTTGATCTCGATGTTTCCAGATGAGTGTTTTTATTAATAATAGTTTTAATTATCCAATGATTCGTTAAAATCCTTTCCATTAGAACAAGCGCGGACAAAATCTCAGCTATCACGAATCGCCTAGTCCGCGAAACTTTTGTAAATAGCGTACGAAAATAAGAAGTTTTGTGTATTTTAAGATATGTGAATAGTTTCTATGGTAAAACCTTTACCAAACAATTAAGCCAAGCTTATTAATACTTGTTGAACAACTTTGAGTTATATTCAAGCCCATACTTTATTGTTTCGATTCATTAATTTTTAGTATTACACTTGTCAAAAATAAAATTTATTTTTAAAAGTGTAAACTTCTTTAGATGCGTTGAGCAGTATTTTTGGTAGGAGATATATTTATATTTTCCCGTCATGACATGCTATGTAAGCATGACTGGCCGCATTGGGCTTGCGTCAAATAGCGAAGCGCCCGTGGAGCAGACGTAGTGCAAATCGGCAGCTCCTGCCTCCCTGCCAATAGGCGAGAGAAGGCACCATTGGGTTTTAGTCCGTGCAAGTTGAACATAACCCTCTCTCAGCTGCTCAGGTGTAAAAAAAAGACTATAGCGACACGTAATATAGTGGCCTGTGTTTTTTTTTTTTTATATCAAAGGATGTGGGTCACGAGATGTTAATTGATCATCACCGTCCATAGACATTTGCGATTTATATTTTGTATCGAAAATGTGCAGCTCATCATGCTTAATTAATTAATAAGCTGTATAAAAACGTATGTTCTTATTATCAGAAGTCCCAATAGATGTGAGAACTATGCTAATGTTATATATAATGTATTTAATATAATTATGTATAATGTTTCAATATACAAAATATGAAATTTAATCATTCACACCAAAGTTAAATTTAAAAGAGTAAACAATCCTTATGACCACTTCGAATTTCTTTACACGTAAACACTATATATGGCCAAAAAGTCATAATGAGTTGTCTGCATAGAATTATAAAACCGCCTACACTTACAACTCGCGGGTTCGTTACTGTATGATTGTCTGACTAGTGGAATGTCAATTCGACAATCGCAAGTAAAGCCCCGGTTTGTACAAAGGATTTCTTGTGATTTGAGATATAATGGGATGATATCTTAGTGAAGGAAGTATATGTCCGCTTTTATTTGTAAAATAACTTCATGATATATACTTTCGGAGCTATATCGTAACTGCAAACATACATTATCATCTGATTAAACTAGAAAGTAAATGTGAACGATCAACGACATTTAAACAATGAGGAAAACGGGAAAACGTGTGCGCCGGCGCAGCGCAAATCTCCATACACGGTTCGACAGCCAATGATGGATTAGTGTTGGCATTTCTAACGGTTTACATAACGCAATGCTAAGACATTCTCTGTGGATAATACATCTATGTTTGGTATAAATTTGCGAACTATTGTGACAGCTACTGTCGATAGGATATCTAAATGTTCTTAACGTTAATTGCGATATACAATTTAATAAGAGTATTAATAATCCACTTACAATTTAAATGGTCTATGGCCAAATAAAAATTAAAATAAAAAATAGACACAGATAGATAAGTTTACACCAATTCCATTTAGATTATAATTGATCTATATGTAATAATCACGCGTATGACTTGCAATTCGATACTATATGCATCCTCAGTTCGGGATTCCTGGGTAATGCTCATTTTCTGTAGATCTGCCAAGCCGCCCTCAATACGCCTGCCTTATTACTTAGTTCTCGCTTAGCGTACTATCTGACTTACAATTTTTATTAAAATTATTCAATTCTTAAAGATTAATACTTTTCGCAACAAATAAAACGCAAACCTGAATTTAAAAAAATTGTGACATCATTTCAAAGATCAATTCCTGAGATTTATGATATTGAAATTAGATGAGTATTCATAGGTAATTAAGGATTATTTGTGTAGTAATAATAGTACGTATATTGTCTTTTTTATATTTTATAGTCTTCAAAGTTTTACCATAATAACCTAGTGCTAAATGAAAGTGTGGCCTAAGCTCGTAACACGTAAAGGTTAGACGCTTGCTGGCTTATCACTTGCAGCTGTCCGAACATACCTGTTTATACTCCGTATTTTTAGTAGAATGTAGATGCTATCCGCCAAGAGTTCTACGATCATGCCATAGTTTTATCACTGTGTTTTTGTATACCAAAAGTTTTGGCTCATTGTATGACTAGAATTAAGCATGAAATTATTTTAACATAGTTATGTTAAATAGCACGTTATTTTTGTTAGCAAACTTGTATTGAATTTCTTATCACAGTTATTTCACCGGTGATATGTTGCTATGTTTTAAAGAAAACGAATAACGCCAGTGAGTCCTACTAGTGACATCTTTTTACGATATAATAACTGAATTCATGTCCATTTTTTACCTCGTTGATCTTGACTTTGTATGGCTCGAATTCGGCATGAAACTATCTTAATATAAATGTATAGCAGTGACTTTTTTATGACTGTTATTTCACTTGTATACAAAAAATAACGTGTTCTGTTGTACGATTCACAACCAATCTATCGGCGATACTTTTGTACTTTAAATAAAATACTCGAAATTGTTTCAGGAGCAATATTCTTTTTATTCCATGTTGTATGTCACACTTTTTCTAATATAATAATTGCTATGGAAATCTCATGTGTCAGCTCGCAGTACTAACAAAATGATTATACATACCGCCCACCAAGAACAATCAATGTTCTTTATTATTCCGCCCACCGTAACATTAGATAGCCATAAAAAAACCTCAAAATACACAACAAACCCTTAACTAAAAGTAGGTACATTATAAATCAATCTTTTCTTGTCTAATATTTTCTTTTCTAATCTGTGGACTCTTCTGAGTACTACTCTTAATAGCTTTTTTAAGAAAAAATTGGTTGCCTGTAAAGTCGGTATACGGGCCAAAGTTTTACGTGACAACGACTTTGAGTGGTAAAATAATTTTCGTATAGTAGTCTCTCTCGCTCTTAGGCGGGCTAACCATGCCCGAGTGGAAGGGACGCGTGCCTCTCACTCGCTCTCATTGTGAGCGCATAACGTGAGCGGAGCGTAACGCAGTTTCTTGAAGTGTCACCCGGCAAACCAATTTATAAGACGTTGTCACGTCAAAATCGTTTTTGATAAAATATTCCTGTGACCATTGTCACTATAAACCCTGCAATATATATTGCAATCTTCTCAAAAGTTCAAAATTAATCAATTCACAAATTCGAACTGACCAAGTCACCAATAGTTTGACGGTAAGAAATAATAACCCGAGGTCAGTATCATCATATCATCTGCGTCGCCAGTATCACCATTAACTACAGACTGATGCCTAGAGTTGCTTCCACTTGTGTCAATACTATTTATATTTTTGATAACGTAATCTAATGAACTGTCCAGACAGCAACATCCAGTTTTTACTTTTGCTCAAGCTTCTGAGTAACTCAAATTTTTTTGAGCTAGTAATTTATCAATTTCCTGGTATAATTGTGCCTTCTTTGCTATAGTCTGCCGTTTTGGTAACAAGCTATTAGAATAAATTAGAATAGCAGAGATGTGCTTACATTCTATTTCTTCTTCTTTCAGAACTTTGTCTCGGTAACTCTGCTTCTGACACAAAATCACAGCATTTTTTCTGAAGTACATTATTGTCTATATGGCAATGAAATGCCTTTATCATACAAGATTTGTTTGTGGTTTTGATCTCTCCAAACAAAACCCAACCTAAAGCCGACGCTTGTGCCACAGGTACTCCATTTGGACCTCTTTTCACACCAGACTGAACTATTTTGCCATACACACCGGCCCCTAGGAGTAAATCTATTTTACCTGGAGTACTATATCTCGGATTTGTAAGAGTTAACGTTTTAATCTCTGGCCACTCCATGCACTCGATCTTGCACGCTGGCAATAGCGTAGTAATTCTCTTTAACACATATGACTCAGTTTTGATCTTGATCCTTGGATTGACACGTGACTCTATTTCTATTACGACCATCGCTTTACATGTCGACGCCTGTGCACCGAACCCTGAGCTCTGTCCTTTTACAGGATATTTTCTCAACCCTAGCAGCTCAATAATTTCCTCCGTTATGAAGCAAAATTGTGACCCTTAATCCAACAATGCGCGTACCGGATAACTTCTTCTTTTCGATTTAGCCATGACCAAAGCAGTAGCCAACATATGATGACTATATACCTCTCCAGTCGATAAACATGAAATTACTGTATCTTTGGTGTCTGTGATTATATCTTCAACAGAAGTTTTATCACTTGATCCATTGTTATTATCGACGTCAATATTTATTGAATTGCCTTGTGGGTGTAAGAGGGAATGATGTTTCCTTCCACAAACTTTGCATCGCCCTTTGTACCGACAATATTTAGCCACATGACCTTTTCCTAAGTAAATGAAGCATAAACCGTTAGTTCCTACAAATTTACGGCGAGCATCAATGGTTTCCTTAGCAAACCCTTTGCAAAACCCAAGCCTATGTTCCTTTGAGCAAAACTCACAATTCATACTTGTTACATGTAATGTTCTTTTTACAGAGTCCTGATAAGTCTGACCTCGTTTAATAGTGGATCCAGATTCCAGGAATTCAATAGCCCGATAATGATTTGATATAAACTGCTCAAACTGTTTATATGAAGGGAGTTCATGTAATGAGCTACCTTGATTAATACTAAATTCCCATTGTCTTCTGGATTCTGGGTCCAGCTTCAATGTTAAGATATGTATGATCATAACATCCCAACTCTTTACGTCTACATCAAGATTAGATAGCGCATGTAAACAATCATTTGCGGTATCTATTAACGCTTTTAAGCTACTAGCTGACTTGTTTACAATATTCCTTTGACCTAACAATCTTTGTAAAATGTGATGACATACATATCGCTTATTATTATAGCGTTTCTCCAATATATTCCAACATCTATTATAATTAGTGTCTATGATCGGTATGTATCTAAGTAACTGCTCAGGTTCTCCCGTTAAGTAACCCTTTAGATAATGCAGTTTCTGAACGTCAACCAAACTACCATTAGTATGCACCAGTGATAGAAATAAATTCCGAAACGTAGACCACTCCGAATATTTTCCCGAAAATGTTGGAATGTTTATTTTAGGTAATTTAAGTTGTTAAGGAAAACATCGATGAGGGCATGACATTGTGGTAGGGACTTTTCTAAGTTCACCTGGCTAGCTACTACCCTCAGGTTATTAATCTGTTGCCAAACATCTGTTGGTGTGTTGCAGCAGTTACTCTTGAGAAACAGTCGCTAGATTAAGTGTGTTTACTATCTTAGACCACGTCGTATGTTAACATCAGAAGCATAAAAAAACCATTAAGTTTTTAATTACAACCTGAAACATAACTACATAACTTAAGTTAAATAATACAAATGCATATGCGCGTGCGCAGGTCATTAAACCGCGTAACAGTGTATGAACGGTGTTTGCTGAATACATTATAATTTTTTATTATGATAATTACAGCAGTAATTGTTCGCCTTCGGTTTTTTTGAATTAATCCCTAGTTTGATATGGAATCTGTAAATAATATTGTTAAAACTTGACTCATGATTCAAATAAACAAGCATTTCAGTAAATAATGTTACAAGTTTTATTCCATGAAACCAAACAATAACCCTCTATTGTTTTACTTATCTATAGAACATCTTTACATGTTCACAAAAAATAATAAATATTTCTTCTTCTGGTTACCCTTATCCTACCTAAATAGGGTCGACACTTGTTTTCCTTTTCCACTCTGTTTTGTTAAATGCCATCTCAGTATTCACACCTTTCATACACATATAATTTATCACACAATCCATCCATGCCTTTTTCGGACATCCGCTACTACTATATCCATCCACCATCATACTCAAGACTTTTCTACGCGGACGAAGTCACGGGCAAAGGTTAGTAAAATGTAAAGCGATAGGCGGAGGATGATCATGAGCATGTTGAAATGGCGCCAGTAGATGTGCGGCCGCATGCTGCGGTTTCCCATTCGTATCAGTTACATATCTGACGACCGGTTGTCGATTTGTTTTGTTGTGTTTCATTTTATTAAAAACGCCATGTAACACCAGCTTCTAGCAGTCAAACAGTTAGGTCAAAAGTATTTTCTCTAGATATGTGTAGAACATTTTACATTATTATGCAATTCGCAGCGACAATCTCGCAACCTAATGCAAACGAGAAACACACATTCGGAGTACACGCACTCTCGTAATGTACGTTCGATTATTCTACGAGAATGACATATAGCAAATTTGAATTGGTATCTTGATAATATTTATAAACACATAAGCAACCATCAGCTATTGCGTTTAAGATTTTGTTTACGCATAATGATCCATTACATTATATTAGTGTACTTCCAATGATTTATAGTTGCTGAGATACCTTTCAGGCGGTAGGATTTTTAACCATATAGGTACCTAAAACTTAAGTTATATTTTGGTCAATTTAAGCAATGAGTTTGTTTATATTCTATTCTGAACTACAGGCTATATTACTGTACAATATGACTACAATCTATAGCATGAAAGAGTACAATTATCCATAAATTCTAATAAACTCTCTCATTCATAATATTGATAAGTTATGAAAGCTGTAGAATGTAAATATTAAAAAATTAAAATGTTGCAGTACAGGAAAATGTGATAAGCATCGTCAAATTATTAACATTTCAGCAGATATTTCGTAACTATATTCAAATTTTTATCTATTATTGTCACTGTCTAACTTTTAGTATATATTTAATCGTATGACTAAATAGAGTATTTATCTTTTATTATAGTCGATTGGCTAATTACTTTATTTGTCGCTGTGAGGTAAAATTTATGCGGTACAGTGCATTAGAATGATAGGTACAGTTCCTAAAGACTCGAGTAACATCAGATTTATTAACTTTTATTAATTTTAATTGATTAATCTTCATTAATTTAGCTATTAGATATTAATAATAGCGATACGATGTCGTCATAATACTGCCCCGTCATTGTTGCTACGATACACATTTTTTGACATACCAAGTCCGAGATGTACTAATACTCATAGGTAATCAAACCAGGAGACACTTTAGCTCTACAAAATTCTTCTATAATATTCGCAATATTTTTTGAGCCATATTCCTGGTCTGGGCCTTGGCTGCAATACATAGAGTTTCAAATCAGATTAGGATGTCATAAACATTTGTATTACTTAAAAAAATGCACATATTTTCTAAATTTGAATATTTATTTGCATATACATTTATTAGAAAGAGAACATATGTACAATTCATATAAAATAAATAAGCAAAAACAATAATTCGCCAATATAAAAAACTAAAGATGTAAGTTATCATTAATATTTACATAAAGTATGCCTGAAATTTGTGCGTAGCAAATCGGGAACCAAGTCTGCATACATTCTAAGGAAGAAAGTAGAAAATCGTAATTTTGTTCGTATAATGTCCTCAAAATCGGTTCACTCACTTCGAAAGTTAACCTAAACATATTAATTTTAATTAATCAACCTATAGACTACACATTATTTTTGTTCATATAAAGCAATCATTCAAAACAAATAAGATTCAATAAAATAAATGTTTTTATTACGTTCACTCTGACAATGAGACAACTGATCGTTCATACACGAAAGTACGATTTGTGTCAACAGTATTCGAATATTACACTGTTCATTGGGAATTTATTCTCGATGCAATATCAGCGGACGCACCTAGCGAATCCTACTGTTAGCTTCTATGAGAATCTACGCCAGTGGTTGTCAACCTACGGCACGCGTGCCGCGAGTAACAATTACTATTCTTGAAGTGAAAATTTCTTTATGCGTGTTGAGTGGTAATTTTAGCAGAAGATAAATTTATGATTTCGCGTCATGACATGCTAGTAAGTTTAACCGGCCGTAATGCGCTTACGCGGCTGCGTCATACTAGCGACGCGTAGTATAGGGGTCTGTGTACATCTAATATCGATATTTTGAATTGAAATTGTGCAGTCGTATAAAGGTAAAGCAAAAGCTAGTAGATAGTAATTTTTGCTTCATCATTATCTTTCTCTTACTCTTACCCTAAGTAGGGTCGGCACATGTTTTTCTTTCCACTCTCCCCTGTCAGATCTCATCTCAGTAGGCACATCTTTTACACACATATGATTTTTCACACAATCTAACCATACCTTATTTGGTCTTCCTCTACTCTTACATCTGACTACTATCATGCTCAAAACTTTTCTAGTTACATAGTTTTTCATCTCTCCTCATGACATGCACGTACCGTGCTAACCTATTACTCCTCAACTTCTCTGTCAGTGGTGATATTTTCAAACTTCCTTCGATATAGTCATAGCATATATTTCATATATATTTAGGTTTGCTTCATAATTGATAATATTATACATGCATCCGTATCACGGGATCTATCGAGCTGGACGTCAAAATAACGGTCATTGGACAGGTAATTGGATCTTCCTATACAACCGGTCCATTTATAAATAAAGGTGTTACAGACCGATGACATTTATCGCTACGTTTTTATATTAATAATTTTAAATATTATATACCATTTTATATATGGTAATCCTATATTAAACTGTCATCACCTAATATATAATCCTATCCTCAAGTCCTCAATTTCCTTGTTATAAAATATAACACTATCGCCTAAAAACTGTCACTGATGTAGTATTGAAATTATGTCAGCCTTTTTCTAATTTCGGATTATCTATGTGTTTGCAAACATTCATTAAATCACCAAGAATATATTCGGAGGGCAGAATTATGGTATTGAATTCCTGAAACTTAGCAGTTAATGATTCGGAAGGCCCCATATTATAAAAGGAAAAGTTCTTGAGGATGGATTAATGTTTGTTACTGTTTCTTTTTTACAAGAATACCAATATAATAAATAGATACAAAACGCTGGTTAACTTTTCAAAAGAATCTACATAGATCAAAAAATAAAGAAATAAACACAAACTATTGGAATAACTGTTTTCATTTTTAAATGCTTAAATCAATGATAATCTGAATCATTTAAATGCCATAATTTATAAAAGGAAATGATCCACATTAGTCTGGTTATCACATCTATCGACACTGCTAGCAAAAATTATATATACATATATATTAATATACAGTTTATTAATTAAGAAAACATATGAAGGACAAAATATCAATATTATATGTACGAGTACGTAAGCCGCTACACTATGCATCGCTAGTTTAGCACAAGCATAATACGTTAAAAACATGTCGAGGTCATCAATGACGCGGACTCTTGAAGTGAAAACTTCTTTAGGTGCGTTGAGCGGTATTTTTAGCAAGATACAAACTTATTGTTTCGCGTCAACGACATGTTTGTAAGCATGACCGAGCGCATTACGCTTGCGTGGTTTAATTCAGACTAGCAACACGTGATATAACGGTCTGTGTCCATGTGATCTTGATTGACTGACTAAACTTTATAAAAATGTTTATAAATATTGCTATGAATATCAATATATGTAAAAACTAGATTAATGTTAACAATTTCAATACACCAATCATGAAATATAAATAACTAGCGGGCTTGGCGGACGTTGCTCTCAGATAATTAAAAACCATGACAAATTATATACCCAAACTTTCCTTATGAACCACTTTATTTACAGGTGAAAACCGCATGAAAATTCGTTCAGAATTTTTGGAGTTTATCGCGTACAGAGAGACAGATGTGGCAGAGCACTTTATTTTATAATATGTGGTGATTCACATTAGTATAATTGATTTAAAAATTCAAAAGATAACACAATCCATTGTTTACAGTTGCCACTTCTGTCTGCAGTTCTTATGGCGGCCACGACTTCTTTTTTTGTAAATCGCTCAACGCGGCATCAGAAGTTTTTGCTTCAAAACAATTTCATATATTTTTTACATAAGCAACATAAGGTGAGGCCAATAAAAACATTAATTTAATATAGTATACATGTATTGTAAAACACCTGTCAGTCACCCCGTCTAACCGCAGCGCGCCGCAACGCCGGCATTCCTCTACCGGTGTGTCGAGCCCTTAAGCATCCCGTCCCACCATATCCGATAGGTATCATTAACCGCAGTTAATTCAATGCATTGAAATTAAATTAAAAGAACACTACAGTTAAATCGCCATAATTTTAATTCTAGATCGGGTTGCGAGACAAGGACGGAATAAAATTACACGATCGTCATTTTAAATTTATCTAACTTTTTGGAGTTTTTGGCGGGATCTTGAAATCTCATGTAGAGGATTTTACGTTTTACGTGGTTATTATGCTCAAGTGGAGCAGATGGGAAATAATGCCACGGAGTTTCTTGTTTACCACAAAAACAACCCTGGAAAGTTCTAATAAGGCGGCCGCCATCTTGTTAATAAGTTGAAATAATTGCAAGAAACTTGTAATAATGATCTACTCGACAATGGCAGTAATAATCTACTAGGAGATTAGTTGCCAAAAATAAAACAAATTATTTTTTTTCTAACTTACATAGCTATACTGCTGGCTTGAACAACCTTTACAGCTTCATCGAACTACTAAAGCGAGCGCTTAAGGCACTCAGCCGATTGAGCACCTAGCACAATGAGCAGCTTCCCCTATGAGCAGCTTAGGCTTGGGCAGTTATTGTAAATTGCAACAAACGAGCAACGAGCTAAAAAGTGAGCGGGTGTAGCGAGAAGTGCTTACTTCTCCGACTAGACTCAAAGAGCTGTATTAAAAATCATGGCATACGAATTCGTACGATTCCCAACTAGTAAATTATATGGTTTACGAAATATTCTCACAGTCAGGCGATCCTTTCTTCCACATGCTATCCTGCGTCAACACTCAAGCCTTCTGAACAACATATAAACACAAACGCAGGACTGATAGAGTATGCGTTGAGTTCTTCTCCACTCTCGCTGTAACTAAAAAGCAATTGCATTTTTAGAGTGCAGTTCTTTATATCAAGTTTAACAAAGAACTTAATATTTTCTCCCTCACAAATAACGCAAAAAACGAGTAAGAAATTAGTTCCTAAAACTTAATTATGAAAGAATTGAAAAGATTATCACAAACTAGAAGGCATTAATTCTTGATAGTATTTTTCGCTGACTTTCTGTTTAAGAAATATTGGTCCTTGTCTTATTCTGTTTAATGTGAATATTAAACACATACAGCAGAGACATACTCGTACGTACACACACACGCACACACAACACTCACTTTTTTATGCATATGACACGTAACAATATATATGGTATATAGGAATGAAATATGTTACTCTGGAGCTGAGCCATATTGACTACGACACAAGACAACTAATGCGATCGATAGCGGTCATTTTCGATATTGTAAAAATTATTTTTTGATTCCAATAAATAAATAAAAACGCAAAAAAAGTAATGTGAATTGTATGCACGTGTTTGTGTCGTGTGAGTTATGTTGTAAAAATCTACTGACACTTTGAGATATTTAGTAGGACTCTGTCACAACTTAAACTAATGTAAATGGAAATGCGTTTTTGTTTATTTTTTTTACGATTTCGCGCCTCACTTCTCGATAATCAAGAAGTTTTTTTTTTCTCGAACTGACTACGCTATTGACCTAGCAAGGTTTTAACAGCTTCACCGAACTACTAAGGCGAGCGCTTAAGGCACTTAGGCGATTTTATTTGGGCAACTAGCTGAAGGGTGCACGGCACACCTCGGATTGGCTGTTGCCTGATACGTGCAATTCGCGATCTATCTGAGCTGACCTAAGCTAACTCTCCATATATGTTTGAGTTGTCGAGACGCATATGTGTACCAAGCATACACGCCTCAACAACCCCTCCATATATTTATTATCGGAAGATCATGAAGTATTTGTATAAGCATTATCATGAATACGAAAGAAGATTTATGGTGCCTATCATCTAGGCTACCAAGAGAATTGTTTTCAAAGGCTTGGTTAAATGAAAAATTATGCCAGCGAAGTCGCAAGTAAAATGTTATAATATGTATATAACTATATATTTAATTATACATTTCATTATTATCTTTGACACTATTCATTAAAATCCTTATTTTATGTTGTAAATTAGGTTAGGATATTATTTTGTTATTTTAGCAAGATAGAACGACTACACTATACCTGACAATAACTAGAGTACGAACCAAAAACAAAAACAGCGTTTTGTATCTACTTAATTTATAGGTATTCTCCAATATTATTCCGTCCTGAGAGCCTTTGGGTAGCTCGATACACTGGTCTATAAGGCTAACACACGACACAACGAAAAAGAGATACCCGGACTGATTTATAACCATGTGCATGTAATACAGACACCTTAGCGTCATGATTACAAGATCTTCTGATTATAGAACGTGACATGATAAAGGTCCCATAGTTTACCGGGAATAGACCAATAAAATCGGAAATAATTGTCATGCCCTCTCCCGCATTATGATGGGTTTTCCCCATACTAACTTTTGTTCTCGACTCAGCTCGCGTTAAGATAATTTTTAAAAAATAAAATGTTGTCACGTTACTCGTCGACAATTCAGCTTTATATATGTAGATAAAAGAATTTTTAAAATCTGTCATATTTGGGTTATGTTTACAAACAAAATATCAAATCTTTTTTCTTTATGAAAATAGTTTAGATTAAATGAAATAAATTTTAATAATTTCTTCTTATGTATTTAGCTGTGTCCGCAACTTCGTCCGTTTATTTATATTCCTATTATCTATATATTAATACGTGAAGCAGAAAATTGTACCCCTTTTTAATCTATTTGCCGGGAACGGGTGAACTTGAAATTTGGCATAGTTAAAGTTTATATGGTGGAGAAGTGCAGAAAGCAGTTTATTTTATATAAAATTCATTAGATGTACATTTAAATTAATTAAAATATGCACTACTCACACTACTACTCGAATTTTACACAACATATACACACATGTAAATAAAAAAGCGAATTACGAAGTTCAAAAGAGGTTGTTAAGGAGGTTGCTGTGGTCGACTGTATGTATTTTGAACTCTTACGTTCGAATTACCATTTTTCATCCTAAATTCAAGAATGTAACTATTATTATAATGTTTATTATTTTTATGGTGAACTCACTTCAAATGATGAATTAATAAAAAAAAATGAGCCAAATAATACCTTGTATAATCAAAATAAGAATTTTGTTCATAAAAGTAATCCATGACTTAGATCTCCGCGGTTACAATGTTGCAATTCAATCTCATGTAGCAACAAAAAATAATTTATTTTCAAAAGTTAATGGTAGTATTAAAACATCTTTGTATTGGATTCACCATTTGATTGTATTGTGGATCCATTACTTTTCCAAATAATGATACTGGGCATATCATTATTTCTCATAATGAACAGACTACATTTAATCCAATATCACCCAGAAATACCACCCACCAATGGTGTCGTGTAAAATTAATTGAAAATTGTGTCATGGGTTGCGATAAATTTATTTATTTTCGTAAAGTTATGTTTGCATAAAATTCGAGAGCTTTACCACGTGATTTTTGTTTCAAATTTATAATTAATTTCAATTTTCGTGTACACATCGATTTTTTTTAATGTTTATATGATTAAAGATCATGGCAAATAACTGAGTAGCCATGATGAAAACCTTTGATTATAGAAGGAAAAGGAGGAGAGGAGAAGGTCATTTCACAAAAGAACCCTAATAAAGTTCAAACTTTAAAATATCAAATAACTATGGTCGAATGTCGATCACTGGGCGCCCACTAGTGTGTATAGATTACATTAGAAAAGTTTATATAGGTAGTCATTAAGTCTTCTCAAATTTTCTTATTTTTCTGCGCAACTTTCTTATTATTTTTTCCGTAAGAATATTCTACGTAGTATTGGAACACTAATAAAAAAAAGGATGAAATAAGTCAAATTGTTAAGTTTTGATGTGAGCCATGGAAGTAGGAATTAATTTTTATAAATGTATACACTTTATTTAAATAAAATTTGCCATCCCGAAAAATGAAGGAGATATAATGTTATGATAAAATCCTTGTAATGCACGAGCGTTTTTCTATAATTCTACTCTACTGTTCTATAAACGTCCGTCTACACTACACCTATAACCATAACTAGTGTGATTACTAAAACCGAATACAGATCGTAGCTACCTATTAACATAAGCATAACAAGAAACTATTACAATGTATGTGTTAATAGAATACGAATGGTCACTCAGAACCCACGGCCTGAATGTATTAACACGGACCATATTACACAGCGTTTAAAACAACCCTCGTATATCGAGTCCTGCATACAAATTCACTTAGCAAACAGAGTAACGCCTTACCTGTTCACTTTGAACAGCAAACCGACTGGGGTCATCTCGTCGGATGTAACACTTCACTTAAAAAATAAACTAAAAAAGTAAAACACTAAACTTAATAATAGAGTTCAATTTGTGCCAAATATAAAGGAAATTATAATTTTTAAACACAAAAAAATCTTTATTAATTCTCTTTAATTCACAAAGCGACCGCACCCGCTATGACGATTCGTAATTGAGGCTTTTTCTTCGTTATAAGCGATCGACTCGCGTGCACGTCGCCCGACGGACTCTGCTGTTCTGCGACGTGACAAACAATAGATCGTTTTGAGGACTAATTATACTGGGTATATTTATCGGTAGCTGGCAACAGGTGGGAGCCCTTCAAACAGTGTTGCTACCTACTTACGAACGTGTGGGTTTGCATTAATAAGCCCCTAAAAGAACGCGGCCAAAGGGAATGGCTACTCTCTCTTGTAATTCTATACACCACCGTGACCCCACGTGTTAATTCTTACGAAAATGTTTTTATTAATGTGTGTAGTTTGTGGGAACTCATAGTGGAGTGCTTATTATTTTGTATTATAATTGTCACATAACGCCTAGCCTAAATGGAAAAATGAAATGATGTGTAGTCTCTATATGATTCTGACATGTATGTCATATTCCGATTGTAAAATATATAATTCTAACAATAGCCTCTAACATAGTTCGCTGTAATTCCAATAGAGAATTTGACAAGAAAAGAATATACTATGTCAATCATATTAATACGAGTATTTTAAGTGAAAGCAGAGAAAGCTTGTGAAGTTGAATTGATATCTGTCACCCTCTTACGTAAAAATTACTGAAGGGGTTTTGCAGCAATTTTACAACTTATTCCTTAAAATAATACATTTAATTATATAAAAATCCACTGTCATTACGTGTGTCCACGATGAACTCTGAAACTACTCAACCGACCTTCATGAAAGTTGGCATTTGTGTATAATTTGGTCCAACTTGAGAGTATAATTTATATTTCGAGTAAAGAGGCCTCAATATTTTTTTTAATACAAATTAAATGATTGTCAATGTTGACTATTGTTTTTCATTGTTAGTTTCATCAGTTTTAAACAGATGACGCTTTTAACTAGTTAGACTACAAACTAGTTAAACTTTTGCAGGTGGTAGAGCCACGCTGAAGCAGTTGCTGGTTTTACCATAAATGGGTCGGCTCACCCGGGTTAGTACCACCCTCTCACAGAAAATCGTCGTGAAGTGACAGTGCTTGCATTGCTGTGTTTCGTTCGGTCAGTGAGAGCCCATCCCTCCTCCTCCTCCCATAGCCACCGCCTCCTCCTTCTCTCCTTCCTTTCCTCCAAACACTGGCTGGTAACACACTTACGACTCCCCTGGTGTTGCAAGTGTCTATGGACGGCGGTGATCACGTAAGATCAGGTGACCTGTCTACTCGTTTACCTCCTATGACATAAAAAAAAGTTTGTGGAGAGAAACTGAAGAATTGATTGTTATAAATATCTCATAGATTTACATTTTAATTTTGTAAAAGTAAATTTTTAAGTCCATATATAGTGCACGTATTCTGTTAAGCTATTTACTACATAGCCTCTCTTTTCCGCATCAAGTTTTAGGCAAACTCGTTTACTTCATAATATCAGATATCTTATTATAATTTTAATTCAACATTAGATAATAACTGAACCAAAGCAAGGCTATAATTTATGACGAGTATTGTTTAAATTGGCCAAAAAATAACGATAAATGTAAGTTGGAAAAAGCTTGCCATCTGCGAATTATCTCGACGTACACTGCATTCATAGATAGAGTTAGTTATGTGAAGATAATATATTATGGAATTGTTTATAGTTCCCGATTAGGCCTCCCACGGCAGCGGCTCAAGCCTAGAGGTTCGATCCCTCGGTAGGGAGCCCTTGAGTGCGTTGCTTGCGCGATACGGTGACACACAAATATACATCACCGCTACAACACTACACGATCACCCTCACACACGTGCACGCCTACACGCTTACACATGAAAGTGGAAGGGTTTACTTTTTTTTTCCTTTATCGAACTGAAAAACTCTCAATTTTCCGATAATAAATATATGGAGGAGTTTTTGAGGCGTGTACGCTTGGTACACATATACGTTTCAACAAGTCATTCATATATCAATAGTTAGCTAGGTTAGCTAAGATAGGTCGCGATTTTGCATGTAACAGGCAACAGCCAAGCCGAGGTGTGCCGTGCACCCTTGTGCTGATTGCCAAAATAAAATCGGCTGAGTGCCTTAAGCGCTCGCCTTAGTAGTCCGGTGAAGCTGTTAAGACCTTGCTGGGTCAATAGCGTAGACATTTCGAAAAAAAAAAAGAAAAAAAATCCACGACAGCTTATATCTTTTACCTCTCAAGAGAGAGCTATTATAGCCAAATTAGTCAACCGTAAATAAATTTGTAAAAAATTAAAATACGTTTAGATCGGATACTGTATTTGCAATGCAAATTTTATAATATTTAATTAATTCATATATGAAATAATTACCTCTATAGCTACCGGTATTTAAAGTTGTTATTCTTTATTTGCAAACTTATAACCAGAATAGGCTTTCGCCATTTATAAAGATACGAATTCACTCGAATTCGCAGCCAGTTATCGGTCAAGCATAAAGCCTAAATCACTGAAATAATGCTGCTTGTTAAGAATTTGATGTTGGTTATTTTTTTCGAACTGACTACGCTACTGACCTAGCAAGGTCTGAACAGCTTCACCGGAATACTAAGGCGAGCGCTTAGGGCACTCAGCTGATTTTATTTGACAACTAGCTCAAGGGTGCACGGCAAACCTCGGCTTGGGCTGTAGCCTCATACGTGCAATTCTGAGCTGACCTGAGCTCAGAATACTAATATACATACATATATGAGTTATTGAAACATATATGTGTACCAAGCATACATACCTCAACAACTCTTATATATATTTGGTTTCGTATAATTTTCTAAACTATTTCATTTCGATAAGGGAATGAAACAAAACCCTTCCATTTTCATGTGTAAGCGTGTATGCGTGCACGTGTGTGGAGGCTATATGTGTAATGTTGTTGCAGTGATGTAAGATTTTGTGCCACTGTATCGCGCGAGCAGCGCACTCAAGGGCTCCACGCTGAGGGAACGGACCTAGGCTCGAGCCGCTGCCGAGGGGCCCTAATCGGGTGTTTACTTGCTGTTGGTGTTTCCAATAGCTATACTAGAGAACGAATTACCGTCTATGTTTGGTGTATTTAGTATCTTAGAGCACATCGTCATTTCACATCAGATAGGACTGTGGCCGAACATTAAACTTATACGGTGTTATTACAAAAAAGTTAAATACGTATTAAATACTTGCTTAAAAAATGTTTCGTACTAAATGCATCGCGCTCACCCGAGGCAATTTTGCGTTATGCTTTTTTAAAAAATCTAACCTATCCTAACCTAACCAAAGCGAGACAAAAGAGAAAGATGGCGAACATCCAGCGAGCTCGGTGCATTTAAAACGTAAGTATAAATTAGTATTCAATACGTATTTAAGGTTTTCGTAATAACACCGATAAAGTACGAAAAAAAAAATTCGTGTGGCACTCGGGGACTGCCGCGGTAAAACTATTGTATAGCATTTTTTATTAACTTATGCAATTATAACTATTTATTTATTTTATTTATGCAGTATTTTTTCCTTTGTTTTTTTTTTCTTTGATATTAATTCAAGTTACACTTTTTAAGCGTGGTGACCGATAAGAAAACAATTTTTTTCTTTTTTGGTCAAAATATTTTTATTATCTTACAATACATGTAGGTTATTCAGGAATATTAATCATTGAAACTATAGGTTTATGGTAAATGAAATAAGAAACAAAAGTTTGAGACTTGATTGGTGTTAGGTTTTTTCGTTACGGAATTTTTGGATTCGGTCTCCACGCTCAAGGCCCGCGATAGAAGCTATGCATTAGCTTAAAAGAAAGGAAAAGTCAACGCACGAAAAACATTCTCATATAGTCTAGCAAAGTAATAAAATAATACTGATTCCACAATACTTGAAACCGGTCGTATGTCTTAAGCTGGCCCAGAAACTAATGCTATGGTATATAAATTAACTATTACCAGGAAACCTTTGTCCAGTTGTGGAATATTCACAAGTTAATGTAATAATTATATAACGTGACTTGAAAGGTTATCGACTCTCAAGTTTTATGGTTTTATTACACCCTACCTACACTACATCCGCAGACGCGCGTGTGCCAGGATGTTGCCTTGCGTTCACAGTATATCTATAAAAATGTACTATAATATAATAAACATAGAGTCCAGTATGAGATTTTATAATCTTCGTCTCTTGATTACATTTACCGTATATGATGTCATGGTCATATGTTTCCTTTTAAAAGAGTAACATAGTTCCACTCAGGTGTTTATTTTCACATTCGGCAAAGAACTTGCTATATATCTAGTTATAGAAGACTAGCGGGCACGTTGGACGTTGTCCCGCGCTGATAATAAAAAAACCGTTTCTCGCCAATCACTTTATCTACTGATGAAAGCCACATGAAAATCCGTTCAGTAGTTTTTGAGTTTATCGAACGTGTCGTGTTTCAGACGACTTTGTTTTATACTACCTATATGTAATGATTATATCAATTAGTTATTATCGTGTATTTATTTACAACTATGGAATACAACCGTCGTCCATCAGATAAATACAAAACTCGCGTAGTTAACTCGAGCCGTCATTCAAGTAAGAATAACTTTTGATAGAGTAGACCGATTTTAATGGAACAAAGAATAAGTTATTCTCGAGTTGTTTTTTTGATTTTCTTGGTACGGTTTTTTTTTACTGAAGCACGACAAAGTGACTTCCACTATGCCTGATGGTAAGCATAGTACAATCCAAAAATAGTGGCGACCACCGCGAGACAGATCATCCATCGTCGGTCGCCGCTGTCATGCCGGCCATAATGACGAAAGTCACCCGGTACTGAATATGCACAGGCTGATACCGAAACGCGACGCGCAAAAGCGAGTCACTATGACGGGTTTTTTCGCCATGTGCATGGTGGTTGCGACCCAGTCGGGCTGTAAAACCCTACCACCCCGCTATCGCCATTGCCTCGTTCGTTGATCAGCAGGGTGCACCACGTGCAAGTGAGGTTGCCTTGGGTGTCTCAAGTCTTAAGATGTTACTCGACACACCTTACACCCCAAAAAGTTTTATTGTAAACATAGTACTTTAGTAGTGATGCGTATTTATACAAACAGACATTTCTAAAAATGATTGAAATGTATTTTATTACTAGCCTCTGCCCGCAACTTCGTTCGCGTGGAATAGACACTTTAGACTAACGCTAGCACGCAGCGGAAGCTCTCGAGAGAAAAAAAACCCCGATTTTTAAACATTCTACATTGGTGCCCCGCTCCTGTTGGTTTTAGCGTAATGATAGATAACCTATAACCATCTTCGATAAGTGAGCTATATAACATTGAAAGAATTTTTCAAATCGGACCAGTAGTTCTTGAGATTACCCCCTACAACGTCACAAACTTACAAACTTTACCTATTTATTATATTAGTATAGATACCCAGACACCTGCAACATTTTTTTTTTCACGAAAATCGAAAAAGTACAGACTCGTTGGATTTATGTTCGTACTATATGTATAGCTAGATTTAAGTGTTTCATTACAACCTCACCCAATGTTAAATGACGAAGTGATCAACATGCTAGGTCTAGAAGCAGGAATGTACAGACCCGCAAGCCGCTTGCAGCTCATCAGGATAATGTGATGTGATATGTATGCTTGGTACACGTATATGCTCCAACAACTCATATATGTATGAATAGATAGCTTAGGTCAGCTCAGATAGATCGTGAATTGCACGTATCAGGCAACAACCCAAGTCGAGGTGTGCCGTGCCCAAATAGAATCGGCTGAGTGCCGCAAGCACTTGCCTTAGTAGTCCGGTGAAGCTGTTAAGGCCTTGCTGGGTCAATAGCGTAGTCAGTTCGAAAAAAAAACCATCAGGATAATGAAAAATAAAATCATAGGGACTATGTTGTGCCTGTTTGCAATCGGAATTAGGAAGTAATTTAAGTAAATTTATAAAATTACTTTTACACATTTCTTAAATTGTGGGCTCCTAATTCCAAAAAGTCTCTGCATCCTTGACCTAGAGACAGACTGGCTCTGAAATGCAGTCGCCGGAATACATCAACACGTTCTTAGTATTAAATTTTCATCTTAAGGGTTACGGTTAGCCCGAAAAAGCCATACGACCATGCCATAGTTTCATCACGGTGTTGTCCTTTTCCGAAAGCTCTGGATTCAGACGCACGGATTTAAAACCACGTCGATCGACAAGTTCTCATATATAATAAGAATAAATATTTGATATTTTTCGATAATTTTTTACTCCACACATACGTTGATCGTGAACCATAAATTCACTGAATTGAAACAAAGACAGTAGTGGTAATGATACTTTTCAGATTGTCCATCAAGTTTTACGACAGCGAGTTTATACAAAACAGACCACAGTGTATCGGTGAAAAAGCGAAATTATCACTATCTTGTCACCCTTATCCAACCTTAATAGAGACAGTACAACATGTTTCCCTTTTCCACTCTCCCCTATCAGATGTCATCTCAGTGTTCACACCTTTTACACAACATTTTTCGCGTAATCTATCTATACCTGTTTGGGTCTTCCTTTATTCGTACATACGTCCACGATCATATTCGGGACTTTTCATTACTCATGACACGCCCTATACCATGCTAACCTATTACTTCTCAACTTCTCCGTCAATGGTGTTATTTTCAAAGTTCATCAGATATATGTACTATCCATTATAGTCACAACATATACACATGAACGTTCGCATCTCTGTCACATGTAAGTTTCTATCATCCGTCTCTTTGAAAGCCCAGCAAGCAAAATAAAAATAGTGAAGAACGCTTCAGCAATTGCTAACAAATCTTTATATCTTTAGCGTATCTCTGGCCACCGCTCGATCAACGATTTTGTAATAAATATTTCATTTATCAATACAAGTGACTATTTCATAAAATCTAGCTTCTGTTTACATTTAGGTACTAACGAGCTGACCTTCCTGCACGCAACGCTGATTGCGACACGCGCTCCGCCGCACTATGTTTACCTGCCAATTGCACGGAATGCGGACATTCTAACATCAATTGGCAGAAAGCTAAATAAAGTGTTTAGGTAAAACGAAATTAAATTCCGCATTCAAAAAAGAAAGGAATAATTATTTCATTTCTTTTATCGAAATTAGTACCTCCTACGTCTGTACAAAACAGTTAAAACATAAGTGAACACTGAATTAAAAATAAAAGATAAATTTAGTAAAAATATAACTGAATTCTAAATTCAAAAACAAAGAAACAATTCTTCAAAAGCAAACCGTACAGTTAAAACTAAAGTGAATTCAAAAATAAATGGAGGATAACACTTAATTAGTCTATACTAATATTATGAAGAGGTAAAGTTTGTGAGTTTAGAGTTTTTGGCGGGATCTTGGTCTGTCATGAAGTGGATTTTATATTTTATTCATAATCTTGTGTTATTTGACTCTATATTTTGTAAATTTGGTGGTGTTTTACGTAATATAATTAGTTTATTGTGCGTAAGTAAAGTGAATGGAAAATAATACCACGGAGCATGAAATTCTGAGGTGCCACAAAAACTCCCAGGAAGGTTCTAACAAGGGATCCACCATCTTGTTAGAATATTGACTCACACGACGCTTAATATTGAAATGATCGCACGACGCTTGTAATATTATTGACTACTCGACAATGGCAGTAATAATCTGAAAGATTGATTGCCAAAAATAAAGTGAAAAAAAAAAAAAGTTTGTGAGTTTGTAAGTTTGTGACGTTGTGATGTTGTAGGGGGTAATCTCAAGAACTAATTGTTCGATTTGAATAATTCTTTCAGTGTTATATAGATCATTCTTCGAGAATGGTTATAGGCCATATATCATCACGCTAAGACCAACAGGAGAGGAGCACGGATGAAAATGTTTCAAAATCGGGATGTTTTTTCCTTTGAGAACTGCTGCGTGTTAGTATTAGTGTATCTATTCCACGCGAACGAAGTCGCGGGCAGAGGCTAGTTTATATAAATTTAAACTAATCGAACCGATTAGCTAAATAAAATTGATTTCTAAATTCAAAAATGAAAGAAAAGAAAAACTCATTTCAAATTTAGTGTCTAACTGTTGTTAAGTGGGAATCATAGATAGCATACGTTATGTAATAGTTACAAATTGGAAAAAGTCGCGAAATAGATCGGTAAGTATGTCAACAAAACTTTCTATCTATGGTATATTCGTTAGAGATTAAAAATTCGTTATATGAGGTTTTTGTGAAATGTATTCGAAGTATTAAGGTATATTATTTATTATCTTTAATTCTTACGGGCAGTTCTATGAGATTTCGAAAAAAAAATCGTTAAATCGAAGAATTCGTTATATTGAGGTTCGTTATATTAAAGTTACATAGTAATAACATTATAGAGTATCTTCGTGTATCTCTAACAGTACATGCAGAGGAGTCCGAGATAGCATTTAGTTTACGGGAGCTTTTTCAACTTAGTTGACAATTATATATTAGTTATACTAGCTGACCCGGGGTGACCAGACGTTGCTGTGGCTCAGTTATTAAAAGTTAAGTTCAAAATTGAAACATGGCGCCATTAATAACATAACAGTCGGTCCTACAGTTTTCTGTCAACAAACTAACTTAAAATACCATCTAGTCTAGACTCATTAAACTTACAATTAATAACAATAATTAACATTCATTTAATTTACAATAAAAATTATTGAGGCCATTTATTGAAATATGAATTATCCTATATCTCAAGTTGAACCAAATTATATATAGTGCCAATTTTCATGACGCTTGGTTGAGTTTGAGTTGGGTAGTTTTGGAGTTCAATATGGACTAACATCTAGAATTGGATTCTTATTTATTTAGATTTTTGATAACTTAATAATATTGTAAATGTGACTGTAAAATTGTTTGTTTCCATACATGTTACCAGACATATAGAGAAGGTTAAGGAGGATATTTTGCCCAGAAAAAGAATAATCTTCCCTAGAGATGGGTCAAATGTAATTCAATAGCGTCTGTATAAAGAGTAAAAAATCTTCTTTGCAATATATTTTATTTACTTTATTTAAATTATTCTTAATTCGTAAAAGAAAAACAAAATCTTTACAACTAGAGAATGTAAGTCGGTAGTAAATCTGTCCATGTGGCACACTTCAACTATGGGCCATTGTTTTCGTTTTACGACATGGCTGGAATGCAAACAGGAATCGAACTGGCGACCGGTCGATAACAACGCAATGGTATTATAGGAAATGATTTCCCACTTCCTTGAAACATGTATATCCAATTGAATTTGCTTAGACAAAAGTTTTAACAAGGTTCTACCAATCGATATTATTTATTCTTAATAATACAAGAAGTGGTGGTATATTGGTTGGACCGGTGGAATATTAATCCGATGTCCGCAGGTTCGAATCCTGGTATGTACTAACGAATTTTCCGATACATTTACCAATTTAAATTGGTAACACTCTCGGCTGACTGTGAGGAAAAATATTATGGACAAACCTACACCTGAGATGATATGTTCTTTTAGTACTACTGTATGTGGGAAAATATAGAAGTTCGGATTTCTCAGAGTTTGAAATTAGCAATACGTCATGGGCTGATGTGATGACTATGCCCCTACCTTTATCGGGAAGAGCCTTATGAGCCTACAGTTGGTCTGTTACAGGCTGATGATGATTAGTATTTTATATATAAACTAGCCTCTGACTGCGACTTCGTTCGCGTGGAATAAATACACTAACACTAACACGCAGCAGTTCTCAAAAGGAAAAAACATTCCGATTTTGAAACATTTTTCATCTGTGCTCCGCTTCTATTGGTCTTAGTGTGATGATATATAGCCTATAACCATTCTCGATGAATGAGCTATATAACACTGAAATAATTATTCAAATTGGACCAGTAGTTCCTGAGATAACCCTACCTACAACGTCACAAACTCACAAACTTTACCTCTTTATAATATTAATATATATGTTAGTTTAATTGTTTGTTACGTTTTATTAAAGTCATTATTATTAAATATAGTACATTCGCTATAAGTGCTATAAAAAAGAACATACGGCATCTTATATCTAGAAATATGACATTAACATTACACTAATATTAATGCGATCGTAGCCACGGGCTAAAGCTAGTACTTCATCCTTATACTCGTATAACATGTTGTCGGACTGAGGATTTGGCGGAACGTTCCAATGTCATGTACTGGATTTAATATTTTATTCTTATTCTTGTAGTATAGTCAGTTCTATATTTAGTAATATTGGTAATGTTTTACATAATATAGTTTGGTTATTGTACACAAATGAAGTGAATGGGAAGTAATACCACCGAGCATGGATTCTGACTTGCTAGAAAACTCCCTGGAAAGTTCTAACAAGGCGGCAACTATGTTGTTAGTTCATTGAACAATATCGCAATGAATTTGTAATATCATTACCTACACGATAATGGCAGCAATAATCTACTAGAAGATTAGTTGCTGCAGATAAAATAAGACTGTTGTCACATAAAAGTAGTCCGGTGAAGCTGTTAAGACTTTTTTTTTAATTGAAGTACGACAAAGTGACTGCACTATGCCTGATGGTTAGCATAGTACAATCCAAAAACAGTGGCGACCACCGAGAGACAGATCATCCATCGTCGGTCGCCGCTGTCATGCCGGCCATAATGACGAAAGTCACCCGGTACTGGATATGCACAGACTGATCTCGAAACGCGACGCGCAAAAGCGAGTCACTATGACGGGCTTTTTCGCCATGTACATGGTGACCCTACCACCCCGCTGTCACCATTGCCTCGTTCGTTGATCAGCAGGGTGTATGTACCACGAGGTTGGCTTGGGTGTCTCCAGTCTTAAGATGTTACTCGACACCCCTTACACCCCTTACACCCCAAACTCGACACCCCTTACACCCCATACTCGACACCCCTTACACCCCAATACTCAACACCCCTTACATCCCAAACTCGACACCCCTTACACCCCACTTTGCTAGATCAATAACGTAGTCAGTTAGAGAGAAAAAACTTGTCAGATAATGGTTACGTATTTAGCTCCTTAACCTCAAAACCTGTCTTATATAAATCTTTGGTTAATATAATGCGGAATGAGAGAAAAAAATCCTAAATCCGGCAACAATCCGAGCTTAACACGTTCTCTTTCACGATGGTCATATATGACCTGGCACGTTGGTCATTGTGGCGTCCTAAAAGTAATATTGAAACAAGGTGGCAGTCAAAGTATCAACTTTATAGAAATACAACAAATTATGTAGTAAAAATCGAAACAATATGTAAATTTATTTCTGATTTCTCACACGCCATCTGACAATTCAACGGGTTATGTATATACTGTGTGGCCATTTAACAAACAGTTTCTTTATTACAAATGAAGTATGTTAGTACAGTGGGAAGAGTGATTGCCGAGAAAATCAGTATGGAATTGAGATATATCGATGTGTGAGGCCTGGAACTCAATTCGTTGATCAGTTCTTTTTTTTGGTTGGTTAGCAATGTAGTGAATTTTATATTTTATCCAAAATATTATATTATTTGACTCTATATTTTGAAGTATTTTGTTTTATGTAATTTTATACAGTTTATAAGTGAATTAAACATATAATAGGCTGTACCATCCCAATACTATCATATGATATCAATATTAGATGTACAGAGGCCGCTGTACCATGCGTAGTTAGACTGACGCAAGGCACGCAAGTACAATACGTTCGGGCACGTGTTACTAGCGTGTCATGATGTGACATCGTTACTTTTTCGCCTGCCAAAAATACCGCACTATGCGCCTAGATAAGTTTTCACTTCAACAAAAGTATTAGCAATTATTAACACTAAGAAATATTTATAAGAGTATACAACACGTGTATACATATGTGCCGAGCTGTGTACATTTTAATATAAGGTTGAACGAAAAACTCTTCAAGCGTTAAAGGAATATACGCGCAATTACTCATAATTCCCTAGGAAATATGTCTGCAAACCAAAGACCGTGCTAAGGTAGTGAGTAATCATTAATAATCGCCCGTCATTTGTAACTCGAGAACACAAGTAACAAAGCATTGTCCATCATTGCAGTGTGACATAATCACAAAGATAATAATGCACTAGATGGTTCAATCTAAACACATATTTAACTGAATCTCAGCCTCGTTATTACGCATTACGATTTACTAGAAATTACTAAATGCAAGCTTCAAGTTATAGATTATTTATCTTATATATGCTTCTGTATATTTAAATACTAAACTAGATACATATCCCAAGAATAGTTGCAAAGTATATTACAATATTTTGATATTACGCTATGTTTCTTGGCTAAATTCTTATATTATTAGAAAAATGTTATATGTACCACCTAAAACTATAAATATTACAGTAGTTTGAATACATTATATGAGATCTTATAAAGAAACTGCAGGGAATGCCAAAAATACAGTTTTAATTGAGATAAGTAATTAAAAAAACTACGGTTTTGTATTGTATATAGGTACTTTACTGCATTTTTATAGGATATTTTGAAAAAACAGCGGAAAAATTATTCAAATCCCTGACCGAAAGTAATTTTAAACATAAATGATACATTTTTGTTAATTAAACCGCATAGGTATATGATTATTTTGATTGAAACTTGCATTACGTTGCCATTGTTAGAATAGGGGTTTTGTGCACGCCTCGGCGAGGGCCGCCTCCGGGGGCCTATATCTACGTTGAGGGCGTCCGTGTCGGGGTGGGGACCCAAATAAAGTATCTGGCCCTCACCCTGGACGGATACTGGTGATTCGAGCCCCATTTCAAGAGACTCAGACAGCACATAAGCAAGGCGGCAGCGGCGCTCGGACGACTCCTACCCAACCATCTCCCATCGGCCACCGCCTCTATATGGGGGTCGTCGGATCCATAGCCGCCTACGGGGCACCGTTGTGGGTCGACACCCTCAACGCCACCAATATCCGTGCGCTGCGAGCCGCGCAGCGTATCGTGGCTTTGAGAGCGATACGAGACTACCGAACGGTGTCCTCGGCGGCGGTCATGGTGCTGGCTGGCTCCCTTCCCTGGGAGCTAGAGGAAAGGAGAAGAATGAAGAGGGAGGAGATGGTGGAACGGTGGAGGCTGGACTTGGCAGACGCGCGTTACGGTCGATACACAATCGACGCCGTCCGCCCGGTCCTGCCGGAATGGTACCAGAGGGGATGGGGTTCCCTGACGTTGCTTCGGTTGGTACCTGCACCGTATAGCACGCAGGGGGCCGACCGCCGTGTGCCATCAGTGAGGCGGCAGTTTGACCGCCACCTCCCACCATAACTGGACCAGGGAAGATGGGTTGGGGGCCCCATCTGCCCATTGCACGAGTCCGGCGGACGGAGGAGGCGGCCGGTGTGTACACGGCTGTTTCCTAACAAGACGTACACCGTGGGGTTTTAGTCCTTGCGAGTCGGACATAACTCACCCTCTCCCCCGGGAGGGTGGTGTATCCATTAGGGATTTCCCCACGTAAAAAAAAAGGAGTTTTGTGCACTCAAGGCGTAAACATAACTAACTCTACATGTCTCTTTCCAACACGTGATTAAAGGACGATTAAAAACAGTACAACAAAAATAGTAAGTAACCATTCTAGTATCTAAGTTTATGTCAATGCCCAACAACGGTTTACAAACTTACAACACTATGTTTATAATTATTTTGGCTTGTTGAAAAATAAAACTATCTTTTATAAACATTTTTATGAACTACGATGATCAATTAACAAGTAACAAACAAAAACATAATTAAGATGACAACAAAGGCGTAACATTGTTTTATTTAAATACACAACCGTATTTACATTGCACATGGAGTTAACCATCAGATTTATCACGGAGGCACGTAAATAGCGCATTACGATATCTAGAATCAGTAAATGATCGCACGCTATTGTTGGATTCGGGTGAAATAATTTACATTCTCGTTTAGTAAGTCACTTAGCGTGTAGAGGAGCTACTTTGATATCACGCACCAGCCTGACATCTAAATATCTTCTTTTTTTTAAATGTCATTGCAGGCAAACGAACATGCGGGTCACCTGGTGTTAAGCGATCACTGCTGTTCATAGACGACAGCAACACCAGGGGAGTTGCAAGTGCATTGCCAGCCTGTGTTTGGGGGTAGAGTGAAAGGTGGAGAGGGGGAAGGGAGAGAAGGTGGGCCTCCAGCGCTCTCACTGTTCGAACGAAACGCAACAATGTAAGCATTATTACTTTAGTCGGTTTTCTGTGAGAGTGTGGTACGAGTCCGAGCGAGCCATTCATGCTGAAACCAGTAATAGCTTCAGCGTGGCTCTACCACCTATCGCCATATATAAAGATCCAGTGTCATAATATTTGTCCACGATAAGCTCCGAAACTACTCAAGCAATCGTCATGAAACGTTGTCATTTATGTATCATTTGGTTCGACTTGAGAGATAGGATAATTTATATTTCGAGTAATGTTGTCAGTATTTCATAAATACAAATTAAATTTATTGTCAATGTTGATTATTGTTATTAATTGCAAATTTCATCAGTCTCGAATAGATGGCGCTATAAATTGCTTTTATTGACAGAAAACTGTAATACCGAGTTTTATAGATATCCTATAGATGGCGCCACGTTTCAATTTTGAATTTCTTTTTCAACTCCAGTTTATTATAGAGTGCACGTGTTTTATTCAATTCAACTTTTAATAAGTGACATACAGCAACGCGTGGTCGGATCAGCTAGTATCTATATACATAAGAAAAACAATTGTAGAATGTATGTAATCGCAGTTTGGAACAGCTACACTTATTCGATTAATTATTTTTCTGTTCCTGTGTAATCAGGGCAAGGCTTGTATGCAAGCAACTTTTTGCAAAAGCGTACGGAAAAATGAAAAATATTGGTTAATAAATGTCCATGTAAAAATATGAGTTGGACGAAAAACAGTAAGAAAATCTTCAAAAATATTGACAGAATTGACAGTTATTTGGTTGTCATTATACTACATGGTAGATTTAGTCTCATTTGTTTCGGTAATTGACGCAAGCGCATTCGGGAAGAGAAAGTTTAGTAAAATTTAGTAATTTAGTAAAATGTATACATGACATAGTACTTTCGAGGTATGTAATGAAGAAAAATTGGCCAAGCATACAGGGGTTCCGCTTCAACACGCAATGGAGAGGTTCGCTGAAATAAATCATCGTATTGTGTCAGTAATATGTAGGGTTTTTTTAACGCTTGCTTCGTTAGCCAAGGCATTTATTTTGATCAATCCCCAAACACAAATGTGTTATGGTAACCTCCCTGAGTATCATTGCATTTGGAAGCTAAAACTTTCTTGAAGAATGCCGTATAATAAATTTGTAGATATAACACTATATTTATATGTATAGAGATCTACATTAATCATAAAGAGAACATATTTTATTTTTCGTGATACCATGGGATGACCAATTCATCACAGTTTCTAATATTTCGGTCACGACAATCTTTTACGAAATTTAACTTTTTAAGGTTTATGCAAACATCCATTAAACTAAAAAGATTAATTAATGATTATCATGTAATAATTAATAAAGAAAAGAGTATATTAAAAATAAGATGAATTCAATAAGTAAAAAGTGTACAGATAAGACGAAAAACAAAAGTTATAAATGTCTTACAATATGTTTTAAAACAGAAGTGGAGGTGGGCAGGGCATATTACGAGATACACGGACAAAAGAGGTTTTTTTTCGAAATGAAAACGCTGTTGACCTGGAAACGCCTTTACAGCTTCACCGAACTATTGAGACGAGCGCTGAAGGCACTCAGCCGATTTGGGATGTTTGGGCGACTAACTCAAGGTTGCACGGTACACTTCGGCTTGAGCCGTCGCCTGTTTTGTGCAAAAATCGCGACTTTTCTGAGATAACCTAATCTAAGCTATCTAGATATACGTATATGAGTTATAGAAACATGCATGTGTACCAAGCATGCGTGCCTCAACAAATCCTATATGTATTTTGCGTCGGAAAAAATACTCTAGACTATTGTATATAGGATAGAGAAAAATAAGGGTAGAACTCTTTCTCGTTTATTTCTCTGAAAAAGAAAAACAGCGTGTAAGCGTGTAGGCGTGTACGTGTGTATAGGTGATGTTGTAGCAGCGATGTAAGGTTTTGTGTCACTGTATTGCGTGAGCAGCGTATTCAAGGGCTCCACGCCGAGGGAACGGACCTAGGCTTAAGCCGCTGCCGAGGGGGGCCTAATTTGGTGTGCGGGAGCGAAATTTACCCGGCGTGATCTGTGGTTACGCGGGCGTGGGTGTGAGCACGCTCTGTTTGGAGAGACAGGCTGGTACTGATCGTTCGCTGACGTAATTGAATCAGGAGGGTCGGTAAAAATGTGTCGCGGTCGCCTCCTATATTGCGCAACGTTAGGTACGGGTTCATAGTTCGTGGCGGATACCACTAAAGGTCTGGGATTATTCGCGGCTTTTTCGAAATAACTACTTGTGAGTGATTTTATATACGGCCAGACAGAAGGCATCTCCAGGTCCCTGTGGAGATCCTTATTCCGGACGTACCATGGGGCACCGGTGATTTTACGTAGGGCTCGGTTCTGGAGAACTTGAAACTTATGAATACGATTTTGCGCGTGTGCAAAGACCGGACAACTGTACATCATGATCGGACGGACAAAAGATGGACATTAAAGGCAACTATATGTCAAGGACCGAGAAGAAAAAGGAGAAGAGGACGTCTCAGAAAAAGATAGATATATGATCTAAAAGCGATAGTAGGAAACGAATGGATAAAGAAAGCTAAGAACAAAAAGGTATGGAAAAAATTGGAGGAAGCCTTTACCCGAGAAGGGATTCCGATCGATGGAAATGACAAAGAAATAGTATATTACCATGAAACCATTTTAAATAAATTTAAATAATTTTCAATATTTCAGCTAATTTGTAAATTAATCTTTAAAAATAATAATTATTAAGTATACATAACTGTTTAAAGTCTATGCAAGAATAAAAAAACAAACTACAAAAAATACTAAACAAGTACGTCTATATTTTAATGAACACAACAAAAACTCATTAATCATAAAGAATTAAACTGTTCTAACAAAGCGGCGAAACAATGGATTCCTTCTAACGAGCCGTGAAAAGAACCAAAGGGACGGTGTCAATGTTAAAGACAATCGACCCAGCTCGACCTCGACCGCAGCTCATACCTCGACGTCAGCCGAGCGACAAATTATGCCAGATTGTTGGGTGTTGCTCCCTAATTAATTAACTATTAACAGGATTGCTATAGCGTCGTAAATCAGGTCTTAACAACCCGGACAAACAATGAACGCTTTTCACATGAAATTGCTTGGTATATAAACTGTAAGCTTTTGAAAGGAAACGTCTCGATCTGATACAAACAATATAAGTGTATGGTCAGTGGACCTCCAACAGAAAGAATATTCTTTACTCTTTTTCTTTAAGTCTAAAAAGAATTTAATACACGTAAGAAAACGAATCAAATCAACGAGTTTCATTTAATATTTTAGTAAAAAAAAATATTTTTTTTATATTTACATATAAAATAGTGAATTATAATTTATATAAAAATGCTAAATAAAAATAGTAAGAAAATATAACTCACTATATGTTTTAAAATAAGAACAAATAATAAACTTTTTTTTACTTATTAATTACTAATGAAATTATCAGAGATTCATAATTATGCTATATTAGCAGGCATACAACAGATACTACACTAACTAATAATAATATATGATGCCCGTTTCTATATCTACTAGCACGCACACACATACACGTATACAATAGAAAGAGACAGACCGAGAAAGTCGAGTGGAAGGAGAGAGATAGACGATTATAACACTTTTTCCTTACTTGACAATATTTCCCAGTCAACACTTATGGTAAGCCGCATTGACTTCGTTTCAAAATTTGCCTAATTAAAGGACGAAGTTCCGACCTAACTATCATAAACAAATAAACATCCGGATTTAGAACTTCTTTTTTTAAATCAATTAAATAGTATGTAAATAATCGATTTTGATGAGGCGTTCGCAGACACTATTAGTAGTACCTATTTTCAGAGGAACCTAAGAAGTAAGGATAATATTTTAGCTTAAAATAGGTGAAATGTTTTTTTAGGGTTAGCCCAAAGCAACTATTTCACGCGGACGAAGAACGAAGAACAGTTTGAAATGTAGGTGATGTTATTAATAGAATCTTTAAATATATCTCTTGCCATAACGGAACCTTGAAAAATATCTCAACAGTTCATTACTATGACAGTTTAACTCACCAGATAGCATTCCAAATGAAGTGATCCAGTTTCTTAGACATTTCAGTAATGCTGTACATACACCGGTGTCTCGATCGTGTTCGAACGGGCATATTTCGCGTAAAAACCTCAAGACCTCGTATGCAACGTTCACGTCCGGTCCGGGATATCATTACTGGGTTCCGGTGGTGGCCGGATTGTTGTCGCACAAAGAGATTAAACTGAAATGTTTTAATTATAACATATGTTAAAAATTGCATTCCACTTATACTTGTTATTTGTCAAGTGTTTATGCCTATTGGTGAACTAATCATCTCCTTAGCAACTAATTAACGAAATATTCGTATCGTTAACGTGTATACAATGATTAAGTGTTTTAGCATATATCTGCTTCTGTTACATAAACTTGATAGGTTGTAGCGTTTGAAAACCATCTCAGCTGATAAACACGGGAGGGCTGGTTCTCAAATGCAGTTACTGAATTTTAGGTCCGTTTTCTCGGCGTGGAGCCCTTAAGTACACTGCTCACGCGATACAGTGACACAAAACCTTACATCACTGCTACAACATCACACACATCACCTATACACCCGTGCACGCCTACACGATTACACGCTGTTTTTCTTTTGCAGAAATATAAACGACAAAGAGTTCTGCCCTTATTTTTCCCTATCCTATATAGTTTAGAGGAATTTTTCCGCCACAAAATACATATATTAGTTGTTAAGGCACGCATGCTTGGTACACATACATGTTACAATAACTCATATACGTATATCTAGATAGCCTAGGTTAGCTCGGATAGATCGCGATTTTTGCACAAAACAGGCTACAGCCAAAGCCGAGGTGTGCCGTGCAACCTTGAGTTAGTCGCCTAAACATCCCAAATCGGCTGTGTGCCTTCAGCGCTCGCCTCATTAGTTCGGTGATGCTGTAAAGACCTTTCCATGTCAACAGCGTTTACATTTCGAAAAAAAAGACAGTTGCTGAATCACCACATATTAGTGGTTGATGACAACTTAAGGGTGTTTAACAAAACACTGATTATCGTTCCGTGCCAGTATACGTATAGTGCGGAGGATCGAATCCAAAAGCAAGTGCATTCGAGTGCGAGTGACGTCCAATGAACGGTCATTTCCGATGTTGACATATATATGATACAATACTAGCTGTGTCCTCAAATTCGTCCGCGTGGAACCTTACGTAAAAAGTACTTATTAATAAAATCCTCTAAATGTGTGAAGTTCATTTACTTATCCACTTTTCTCTCATACTTAAGGCGCATCGTCATTAAAATTACAATAGCTTTTAATAGACCGATTCTAATGAAACAGAGACTAAATGTTACTTGAAGGTATGCTTTATTATATTTTAAGGTTTTATCATAAACGCATTTCCCTTAGCAGTGATGCGTGTTTCAAACAAACAAACAGATAGACAGACGGCCATTTCTAAAGATTATTGATATGTATTTTATTAATTATTCCTACAGCATTTTTTAAATCTAAAAAATACAGACACTTCAGATTTGCATTTGTATTGTATGTATGGATTTGTAAAATAATATGTACCTCCCTACAAATATTTGTCCGAACAAAAGAGATCAGACTAGTTTTATCCGACGTGAGCGTTTTGTATGGAAATCTTTTTAACGAATCTCTATAAACTTTAACATCTCTGTTGGTATGGTAACTACGTAATTATAGCTCAGTAACTTCGATTCACTGGTCCCTCGTGGATTGAATACTTCTTTGTTCGACTTAAAGTATGGGATGTGTGCCGCCCATTTTCAGAATTCCAAGGTATAATCGTAACATGAACCAAATTCAGGCGAACTAAAAATAAATAATTCCTAGACAAGTTTTAATGTGATAATTATGAGGATGACATAAATTTTCAGTTGCATTAATTTATTGGTGGTTGAACAAGAATCGTTGTAATTTTTGTTTGTTCTGTGAACATTAACTCCTAACTATAAACTTGACGATAAACATCTAAACCTAGAGGTAGAATTAGCTGCCTAAAGCAGAGTAGTTCGTACACACCGAAAAATATATTACCCAGTGGGACATGTTAGCTGACGTAAATTCAGATAATAAGCCAAGAAGGATTTATTCCAGGAAGGAGCACAAATACCTAACAAGTAGGGTGTCCCCTTTAATCGTTATATTAAATTCTTTATCAATTATATACAAGGATAACAGCAAATATAAGTAAGTAAATCTTGTCATAAAGGGTTGATTAAATCCTAACTATTATTATAAATGCGAGTGTAAGTTTGTATGTTACACTTTGAAGCCTTAAGTATTCAACAGATTGTGATAAAATATTGTCAAAGGTACAAATAAGGACTGAATACTTTTCCTCCAGAATAAAGCATCTATGTTTCTATTATGTACAGCGTCGTCACTTTGTTGAGCTACATTTAAAAAAATGGAAATTAACTCCTTATTTTATCCGATAATATTTTATCGATCCGCCCGGCATTGTTTTTTCAGTACTCGCCAATGGCATTGATAATGGCAGTACAAAACTATAATAGATACCCAAACAGACTTACGATGGACTTCGAACCTAAGGAAGATAGTCCATCACCCTCTCCAAAAAAATCATCCACAATGTGAAATTAAAAATTAAATCAACCAATACAGTCGCTGAGCTTATGACTAAGCAACATCTATCTATATTCATCAATACTTCTTTAGCTTCGTTTCTGTGTCAACATATCTCTTTGTTCACTCACCATATCTTTGGCCCAAAACCCACCTACACGTTAACTTAATTAATTTTAAATTTATGAATATACTTCAGTGTTTAATTTTAAGTTATAAATGTGCGAAAACATGTCTTGTAGTGGATACGTTAATTTTTGTGCACATTTTATATTAGATTTTGGATTGGAAGCGTGTAAGTAGTGAGTAAACTATACAAAATACTTGACCAATATTAATAAAACACACTCATATGAACAGTATATATTTGTTGGGTATACAACGATTAGGCAGATGCCGCGATTATATTTGAGTTTATTTATAAAATTTAGAAATACAGTTACTATATATATACCAACTATATAACTACAATATATATAACAACTATATATGTATACCAACGCAGTTAGATCAATTTCTCAGTAATGTCAATTCTCATAGGGTGGTCAAGAACGCCCTCATCCTCTGATACTCCTGGTCACGTGGTACATATAATTCGTTTACGCTATTCATAACTATTGTACTTCATTCATACTTACGGTACTTTCTGATCAGTTCTTGGTAATTTTTAATATAAAATTATAACATATAAACTTCCTTAATAAATACATTAGTACGTACATAAATATGATTCGAATACGGGTAATTACAGAAATTAACGCGTTAGATATAATTTAACTAAACTCTGGTTAAAAGTATGTCTCCTTTTCTATATTCGCAGTAAATGAGTCACGTGGTGCCGTATAATTATTTACATGATAATTAGATATCTCAGTACGTATGTGTTGTTGATCGGTTTGCGTGTCACTGGGAAATTACTCAAATGTGAAATACAGGTCGGGAGAGTAGCTCCAAGCCATTTACATTAATAACTACCGGTTTTAAATGTGTTCTGCTATAACATCCGTTGATAAAAACACTATGTTACCAATACTGTTTAAAAATCAGAAGACTAAGTATTGCAGAAACAACTCTCACTTACATTTTTGTAGGTGGTAGAGCCTCGCTGAAGCTATTTTTGGTTTCAGCATGAATGGGTCGGCTCCTCCGGGGTAGTACCACCCCTCTCACAGATAACATACGTGAAATAGCAGTGCTTGCATTGTTGTGTTTCGTTCGGTCAGTGAGGGAGCCGGAGGCCCACGTCCCTTCCTCTTTCCTACTTTCCCTTTCCTTCCCCTCCCCCTTCTCCCATATACAGGCTGGCAATGCACTTGCGACGTCCCTGATGTCGCTAGTGTCTATGGACGGTGGTGATCACTTAACATCACGTGACCCACAAGTTCGTTTGCCTCCTTTGATATAAAAAAAAAAAAAAAAACTTAAGCGCATGGAAATCACGTGAATGTTTTAAATCCATTTAATTATCTATATTTCTCTCATACTTAAGTCGCGTCATCATTAAACCTACAATAAATACCAATTTTAATGAAACAAAGACTAAATATTATTCGAAGCTATGCTTTATGATTTTCTTAATAAGGTTTAAAATCATGAACGCAGTACTTTGTTAGTGATGTTTATGCAAACAGATAGACAGACATATTTTAAAATGATTCAAATTATTACATATATCTAGATACTTGTAACATTTGCTTTCACAAATATCTAAAAAGTAAAGAAACGCTCGATTTACATTCTTATTATCTGTATTAATTAATGCTTTTCAAATTGGTAATACTCAGTGATAATCGGATTGACAGGACGTCACATTTCGGAGTTTTCAATGTATTTACGATTGATTTGCCGCCTTTGCAATGGTATCAGACAGCCAACAAGCCGATAAGGACTAGATATTGCGAATTGCTTCTTTATTTTCGCCTTTATTTTTGAATTCAAGGTCGTGAGACGTGTTAGTCAACAAGTTGACTAAAGACGGCTATGCCATAAAAGTGGGAGCGAGAGGTATACCAGCAAAATCTCTCTATAGCCTGCTCAAAGACCTCGGTTTATCTAAAACTGCAGTAAGCTCTATACTAGAATAAGCCTCAAAAGCTGCACTAGCAGGTTCATACCAGATTTGAATAGGTAGGGAGAGCACGAGCGCAAGTGGTTAAAGTGATTGTTGATGTACATTCGAAAGGGGCCCCTTAAACCTACACCCGTGTCACAAGTCTCGGGTATTACTCGGAGCTTCTCTCGTTGCCACGCGATGGACCCGGCACCCACACGGTGAATCCATGGTATGCTAAGTGGTACGTCTCTACTGTTCATAAAACAGTGTTATACATACAGTCATCGTCAATATTTGAAAACAAAGAGTTTAATACAAAATAATGTTAAAATATTGTTATACAAATCTAAAATGTATATTTATTTAATATTAGGTTGTTCTATGTTATACGTGTAATATAATGCACATTTGTACCTAAATATGTGTTAGGTTATTTATATAAAATGCCACATCCAAATTTTTATAATCACGAACCGGGATTCTACGCATCCGAAATCCGCGCCTACGCGACGCACCGACTGACCGGACGATGGCCGAATATTAGCGTCCTGCCTTATATAGACTCCATTATCGATGTTTATACACATTTATTTGCTGCCATTAACATCGTTCTGATCTCTTTGTCGTTATTTGCTTAATGAGAGGTGAGTTAAGAATAAAGGATGAAAATTAGTCGTTCTTAGTAATATATTTTTTTTATTATATCTCGAATTAACGCAAAAAGGTATTTTACTGTTATTAATAATATTGCTAATCATAATCATATCAATTAAAATGTTTAACAGTACGGCAGATTTAAATGCATTTTTAATAACAGTATATGATGTCGGTGGTCATTTTGTAGGCGGTAGAGCCACGTTGAAACTATTATTACTAGTTTCAACATGAATGGGTCGACTCGTCTGGGGTAGTACCACCCTCTCACAGAAAACCGACGTCAAGTAACAGTGCTTGCATTATTTCATTTTGTTCGGTTAGCGAGAGCGCCGGAGGCCCACCTCACCATTCCCCTCCCTTTCCCTCTTCCCATCCCCCCTTCGCCATCCCTCTAAACAAAGGCTGGTAACGCACTTACAACTCCTCTGGTGTTGCTAGTGTCTATGGATGGCGGTGATCACTTAACATCAGATGACCCGCCTGTCCGTTTGTCAGCTATTTGACATACATAAAAAAAATCATACTTTAATAGCTCTGTCATTTTGGTTGTAATTTCGTTCACGATGTAATTAATCTTCCAAAGATTGCAATGAAACCAAAGGAAGATTGTAAGAAAAATACACATACCAAGTCGCGTGGAAAGCTAGTGTTAATACATTAATGATGAACAATAATTTATTACCTGCGTATTTTTATAGAATCCATAACTTATAAATCTAATAAATATTATGATTCAAAATATTTTTTTACTCCTAAAACATACACGAATTTAACTCATTTTTATTTGAATCACGAGTCACATGAACGTGTTTTGTGTTAGCATTAAGCAAATAATTTATCTATTCTTTATTATTATAATTACTAGCTTCGTCTGTTTGAATTACAATAAGAAATTAATATTAAATCAATTAATAATATTAAAATACTAGTTGTAGCCGCAGCTCCGCACGCGGGTTTTTTTTTT
>JACEII010000003.1:1961952-2013134 GCA_014332785.1 Antheraea mylitta
TTTTTTTTAACTGACTACGCTATTGGTCTATCAAGGTCTTAACAGATTAACCGAACTAATAATGCAATAAAGTTTTTAGGTTTTCAGTCAAGTACCAGTATCTTTTTACTACTGCATTTTGCACTTACATTTTTGCAATATTTTGTTTATTGAATATACTCAGAACTACAGAAATAATATCATTTATGTATTGTAATGATTATAAATTTGTATATCTTCATAAAATATAAATAATCGTAATTAAATATGTCTAGAAGCTATTGCGTTAAATTCGTTATTCGCGTCAAGGAGGCAAAATATTTTTAGGTTGATTAAACCCTAAATCAATAAGTTTCGTAATAAATCAATGGAATTTCCTACGTTACTATATATGGCAACACCATACAAAAGCTCCAATAGACGTGTAGCTGTGAATTTAATTATCAACACAATAAAAGTTGCGAGAGCTTTCGTCGCCGGTCGGCGGCGGCGTGGCGGCGCGGCGCTCGCTTCCTGTTCACCGTTTAGGAAGTAAATACCAATATGTACGTGTGCACGCGCAGGGCTGTCACTCAAATTAATAATCTCATGATTAATCTTCAAAAAACTATTACTCAATTATTTTTTTGATGTGTAACATCTGTAGGCGCAGGTCTGATTATTGGGATGGCGATGACGAGTCGATGGCATGTGCAAGCGACTGTGCGTAATCTCTCTTACCGCACTGAGCTCTTATAGTGTAGTTTGAGAACCTGAGATTCGGTCGATTCGTACAATTCCGATGTTTCACATCTGCCAGATGACCCGTGACGGCTCAATTTTTTTATCTATATAACGAATCTGACGATTAAAAAAAAATCTTTATAGATTATAGACCTACTCCTTTCTCATAGATCACTTTATCCACTATTGAAAACCGCATAAAAATCCGTTCAGTAATTTTTGAGTTTATCACGAAAAGACATACGGTCAGACGTGGCAGAGGACTTTGTTTTATGATGTTGTTGTGATTTACGTAATGTCTTTAATAATTGACGACCATTTCATTTTTCTTTTAATTCAATACCATTAATAGCCTTCCGATACAAAATTAATCAAGGTCGATCTTCATCATGGATTCTAGAAATATTATTGTCACAATGATAACTACAAAAATCTTGACAACCCTATATCATCACAGACATTAACAAAACCACGCTGTCGTGCGGCCATCGCTTATTTTGTCAATAGAGCTCACTTCTCACATACAAATCGTACATACATATGTAGACACGTGTCGCCGTTCGTTTTATATACAACATAGGTGTGTGCCCAAATAGGAAACGTTTCGTCCAGTTTTGCATTCAAATAGAATCGAATTGTTGTTGGAATTTTCATAGTATCCGCTTTGGAAATGGTTATGTTTACTAACTAAGCAGTGTTGGGGTACTTTTGAATTAATTCATTAGCCCACGTTTTATCACAATTCGACTAAATGATAATGCAGTCAGAGATATATACACTACAAGTATAAAAAGTATAAATGTAAAACTAACGTGTTGCAGGTGTCTAGGAAGTAATAAAACTACATTTCACTCAATTTTAGAAATGTCTGTCTGTATATCTATCCTTCTGCTTATATGAACACGCATCACTGCTAATATACAATGTCCATGATAACACCCCTACAAGAAAATCAGAAAGCACATCTTCGATTTTTTTTTTTTTTTTTTTTTTTTTTTTTTTTTTTTTTTTTTTTTTTTATTGAAGCACGACAAAGTGACTGCACTATGCCTGATGTTAAGCATAGTACAATCCAAAAACATCGGAACCACCGATAGACAGATTATCTATCGCCGGTCGCCGCTGTCATGCCGGCCATAATGACGATAGTACTGGATATGCACAGGCTGATCCCGAAACGCGACGCGCAAAAGCGAGTCACTATGACGGGCTTTTTCGCCATATACATGGTGGTTGCGACCCAGTCGGGCTGTATAACCCTACCACCCCGCTATCGCCACTGCCTCGTTCGTTGATCAGCAGGGTGCACCACGTGCAGGTGAGGTTGGCTTGGGTGTCTCAAGTCTTAAGATGTTATTCGACACCCCTTACACCCCAAACTCGACACCCCTTACACCCCACTCGACACCCCTTACACCCCACTCGACACCCCTTACACCCCGCTATATATACTTGCTTTAAAAAGGTTTCGTACTAAATGCACAGAGCTCGCGCGAGGCAAGTACGCGTTATCCTTTTTTCGCAAGTCTAACCTAACCTAACGAAAGCGAGATAAAAGAGAAAGATGGCGAACATTCAACGAGCGCGGTGCATTTAAAATGTAACTTTTTTAAAGCAAGTATTCAATACGTATTTAACTTCATTGTAATACCAAAAAGTTATTGTAATTTTAGTGACAACGCGACTTAAGTAGGAGAAGAAAGTAGATAAGCAAATTGACTTAATACATTCAGATAACTTTATTAATCGCTCTTTTTAACATAAGGGTTTATGATTTCATTCAGCTGATACAATAAAGGATATGGAACGCAATTTACGACCAAATATTGGTTACTTAATAAAAGTATATACAAAGCATAAATAAAATAGAATATATACATATATTAATGAGGGTCCAAAACCATAAGGAACATTTAACATAGGGTAAAATGCACAAACATTGACTATTCTCATTACATACAAAAAAATAATTAATGAGCCATTATGTTTACACGCTCACTTCCTTCTAGCCGCACCCTGTGCTTCTATCAATTAACAACTACGAGTATCACAGTGTTATTTGGTCGTTAAAAAGCCTGTTAAATATTCCAGACGTTACAATGTCGACTTACAAACAGAGGGGCGTAAATGGGAACAATTTTTGATTCACGCCTTAATGTTTCTGGGATATAGAATATACGAAGGGCTACTAAGACGAGACATAATGTATTGATGTAATACAAACTCAATGTTAACATTCTGATGGCTGTCTGAAAATACAAAGATATTAACTTAATAGATACGACTGCTTTCAAGCTGATAATTCTAACATTTAGATGAAATACGTAATTCGAAAGTGTGTTTTAATTTAATATTAATTATTTTCAATTACATTAATTGGTCGTGGTGGACAAGTATTTTGAGCGGTGGAATATCAATTCGATGTCCCTGGTTCGAACCCGAACTCATATTGACAAATATTCGGGAATTTGCGTACACATATTAATTTAAATTAGTAACATTGTTGTCTGATGAAAAAACAAAACGTCTTCTAACACTCTTGCAGAATCACCGTATGTGAGAAACCATAGACCTATCGTCTTCTTAGAGTTGTCAGAAAAGGAATCTCACTACTAGTCTGCTAATCCTTATAACCAATACTTTTAACGGACTAGGTCGACATCAGCACACTTACCCTTATCCCACCTGTTCGGTACAACGAGTATTTCTCTTTCAGTTACCTCTATCATCTCAGTATTAATATTCATTTATCACATTTTGTACGCATTTTACATGAAAAATGTAAATTAATATTAAATTTATATGACACCTTTTCTTAATTAAAAAAAATAATTCATCTATACTAATATTATAAACAGGTAGTGGTAGAGCCATGCTGAAGCTATTAGTGGTTTCAGCCTGAATGGGTCGGCTCGTCCGGGGTAGTACCACCCTCTCACAGAAAACCGACGTGAAGTAACAGTGCTTACATTGTTGCGTTTCGTTCGGTCAGTGAGAGCGCCGGAGACCCATCTCCCCTCCCCTCTCCTCTTCCTTCCCCTCTCTCTTTTCTCTCCATGCCCCCAACCGCAGGTTGGCAACGCTCTTGCGACTCCTCTGGGGTTGCTAGTGTCTATGGACGGCGGTAATCGCTTAACAACAGGTGACCAGCATGACCGTTTGCCTCCTATATGACATAAAAAAAGGTAAAGATTTGTGACTTTGTAGGGGGTAATCTCAGGAACTACTAGTCCGATTTAAAAAATTCTTTCAGTGTTATATAGCTCATTTATCAAGGAAGGTTATAGGTTATCATTACGCTAAGCCCAACAGAATTAGTATGCCAATAAATATTTATTTTTTTTATTTTTTTTTTCGTGTAAGTTTCCTTAAAGTAACTATTCCACACGGATGAAGTTGTTTAATGATATTATCGCGGGCAGAAGCTAATCGTAAATAGACACAAAAAAACGAAAGAAACAGATTATTACGAATAACCAACCAACTTATACAGACCTTTCTGTGTGCCGATCTGAGAGGCACTTGTTTTTTCTTCACCATATAAATACCGGGTGCTCTAAATGTCGAGGGAATTAAATGCTGTCTCGTGCGATCGTCTCGTAAACAGAGATTTCTTGTCAGAGTTCGAGTCGTGTGACAAATGTTACGATTTTATTATCCTTACATGTAATGACGATGTAAACAATGTTACCGTCATTTATTTCATATCATTCTACAGCCAGATATAAATTGTTAAACAGGAACAGTATGAAACTCTGCTTATCTCACCACATTCACCTGTAAGAGATCCAGTGAAGGGCCATATGCCTCTTCCCGAAGTCAAGTATTCAAACTACGAGAAATCCACAGTTGTATAGTTTTCCACAGGCTGGCAACGCACTTGCGACTCTTCTAATGTTGCTAGTGTCTATGGGCGGCGGTGATCATTTAACATCAGGTAGCCCGCCTGTTCGTGTGCGTCTTGTGATATATAAAAAAATACGGTAACACTACAAGAATATTTCTCAGGTTCAGGTTTCCTCAAGATGTTTTCATTCACCGTCAGCCGATAATGTTACCAATTTAAATTAGTTGATGAACATGAATTCCAAAAAAAACATTAGTATATGTCATGGTCCGAACCTGCACACATCGAAATGATATTCTACCGGACAATCCTCTCGACGATTAATATTTTGCTTTAGTCTGGGACGTGTTTTTTTATTCGAATAGCGATTTTATTACTGACTGTTTTGTCAGGTCGAAACTTTAATCATTTATCCCCGAAAGATGATTTAAAACTGATAAAATTTCAGGTTTCCGTTGCGATAAGAGCATAGTATATTAATAAAAAGTCGGAAAAGTTGTAAGGACTCCCGACAGAAGTGAAAGCTCATAACAATGAGTAACTGTGTGTTTTCTGTGTACTTTAAATCAAATATAGTATGAATTATTTATATTTCATAATTTATGATTGACATTAATATCAATAATCTGGTTTTTACATCTATTGTCACTCTGAACAAAAATCATATAATTTGCGCATTAATCAAACATGATCGGTTGCACAAACTCAACCCAATATTTCATTATTAGATGCACTCAGGACACTATGCTATGCGTCGCTAATATGATGCAAACCGCGCAAGTGCAATACGGTCGGTCACGCTTACTAGCATGACACTGACGGGACAACATAAGTTTATGTCCTGGCAAAAATTGCGTTCAACGCACCGAAAGTCGTTTTATTACAAAAACGAGCAGTTAGAGCAATTTACAATATGGGACCTCGTGAATCCTTAAAGACTAAGTTCAAGGAATTCGGTATCTTAACTCTGCCTTCCCAATACATTCTTGATAATTTAATGTATGTCCGAAAGAACCTTGATAAACTGAATTTTGTAAAAGGCCGGCATAGTCTAAATACTAGGAACCGTGACAAACTGGTTATCCCATGTTTTAGACTTAGTAAAACGAGCAATAGTTTTTTGGGAAATAGTGTACGGTTCTATAACAAAATTCCAAAGGATATTAACGATTTGCCTGATTGTGAATTTAAGCGCCATGTCAAGCGGGTTTTGGTCTCAAAAGGCTATTATAGAGTGGATCAGTATGTGAACGATAGTGATGTCTGGAATTGACTCATCTCTGTGCATCCATTAAATTTTTTTTTCCATTAAAAGTTTCTGTCATGTATGTAATATAGTCTAAATATTATATATATTAAAAAGGTAAACCAGATCGACTTTCTTGCCGGTTCTTCTTGATGACTGGGTTGTTTCCGAACCGATGGTAGTTTTTGACGTTCATGAGTGCCTTATTAGTGCCTAAACTGAATAAAGTATTTTTGATTTGATTTGAAAAGAAATTTTAATAACAAAAATGTATGACAATCTATTCGTAACCATGTGACTAGCCACCAAACAGTCAAGTTACAACAAATCTATACACAAATTAAAAATGTGCAAACAACAATCTACAAAATATATATATAACAACCGCGTTAGTACGATCGTATTACACAATATTTGTTGGCTTAATTAAAGTAGAAAACAATGTGACATTAAAAAAAACACCCGCTTTACATAAACACGAAATAACAAAAATAATCCTTAAGTACTTAGTATCTTACCTGCTTAGCGAAACGAAGATCGGAAGAGTCGCCATCATCCGATACTTATCTGTAAATAGAAAACTATGCATTATTATTTTTGATATCGACATAATAATACACACACACATATTATGGTACAGCCACTGTGACCTATAGTTATATACCCATACTGCGAGGCTTCAATCGGCCGCCGCAAATTACCTGATGCAAAGTAAAAAGTTTGTGAATCAAGAGTACATAGTCTGATTATATAGTCTGGGGAAGCTGTTAAGACCTTGCTGGGGCAATAGCGTAGTCAGTTCGAAAAAAAAAATTGATTATTGATGAGAAATGCAAAAAGTAAGTAAATGTTGGGTTCAAACATATTTGGGGCATTCAAGTTTTATCTGGGTAAAACTAGACAGGTTTGTTAAATAGCATCTAATTCATCAATGCTTACTTTTTTATATCATAAGAGGCAAAATAACAGGCAGATCACTTGATGTTAAGTGATTACCACCGTCCATAAATACTAGCAACACCAGGGGGGTCGCAAGTGCGATGCCAGCCTGTATTTGGGGGATGGACGGTTGTGTGAAGGGGAAGAAGAAAGGGGTAAGGAGAGACGACAGGTGGGTCTCCGGCGCTCGCAATGACCGAACGAAACGCAATAATATAAGCACTGTTACTTCACGTCGGAGATTCTGTGGGTCGGATGGTACTACCCCGAACGAGCCGACCATTCATGCTGAAACCAGTAATAGGTTCAGCGTGGCTTTACGACCTCCTTAAATTGTCTTACTTATTTACTTTAATTTATAAAAAACAAACTCGTTAAGAAACTTGCAAGAGATTTTGTAAGAAACATTCCAATGCTAGGGTAGATACATAAGCATAGGGAAGTGAACGCTTTACTGACTGACTGACAAAAGGGAGGAATGAGCAAAAATGGCTAAAATTCCAGTTGCGTGATAGTTAGATAACCTATTATGTTTAAACATTTATAAACACGAAAAATTATTAATGTTTATAAACCTAAAATAAATAAACGATGATACCTAAATACTTCAAAGAGCATAAGAATTTATTTTAATGTTATAACTAGTAGCTAATGATATATTAAAAAAAATAGTTATAAGTATTTTTCTACCCAGGTACCCCGGCACGAAGCCGCAACAAGGACGACGCGTCAAGCACAATTATCGTACTGCCCACTTATATCTGCGTTGTGTTGCTTTTTTTCTCGAAATGACTACACGATTGACCCAGCAAGGTCTTAACAGCTTCACCGGACTACTAAGGCGAGCGCTTAGGGCACTCAGCCGATTTTATTTGACAACTAGCTCAAGGGTGCACGGCACACCTCGGCTTGGGCTGTTGCCTGATATGTACAATTCGCGAACTATCTTTTTTTTTAAGTGGGGAAATCTTTTATGGATACCCACCCTCCCGGGAAGAGGGTGAGTTATATCCGGCTCGCACGGGCTAAAATCCCATGGTGTACCGACAGACCGTAATGTTGAGGCGGCAAGGGATCGTTCTAAGCTATTCCCCTTAGATAGCCGCCCCAACGGTCCGCCCGGCGGAAGGTGGCCGCCGGGCTCCTACCTATAGAGAGGCAGCTGGATACACACCAGCTGCCTCTCTATAGGTAGGAGCTGTGCATTGAGGGGATGAGCCCCCCGACTACATCCCCTCAGGTCCGGATACGGTGGCAAGAGGAGTTGTGCAGAGCGCCGCCTCCTCCTGCTGGTCCTCCGTTGGCGAAGACGGCCAGTGAGAGGGTCCACCTAGCCTCTGTCTGACGGATCAATCTGCGTCGTGTACAGGTACATGAAATGTATGCATAAACGTTTTTTTCCTCGATCTGACTACGCTCTTCACCTAACAAGGTCTTAACACGGTGAAGCCATCGGACCACAAGTATGCACGAACGTTCATTGTATACTCATTTGAAATAAGCAATGTATGGCGCAGCTATAAAGAAGCCCAAATCGACAGCGTTTTGCATTAAAGAAACGAGATAAATTTGTTCCGCGCTCTTGCTTACACGCTCGGCTCAGACGGAACGTGACAATGAGTCATATTTTTTCGTAAGTACAGCCGACGTTCAAAATTTACAAAAGGCTATCACGTCAAAAAAATGCAATATTTGTTCAACAAATGTGGAACACAATCAAAGCAATGAGCAAACCTTTTTCTAAATGTGTTTTCGGATTTGATTACAATAAAAGTTGTTGCCCATTTTAATTTGGCAACTATTTTGTGAACAGGACGCGGGTTTTACGGACGGCTCATAGACAATACAGCGTGATAGAGCGATTCGATAAGCGCGTCGTCTTTCGTTCCAAATGAGATAACACAATATACATTTTTTTTTTGTATTTTCGGTGACCCAAAGTACATAGTTGATTGGACTCGAGCGTTTTTTTGTTTATCACATTGTACAGCCCTGTAATCACTTACCAGATAGTAGTATATAAAAACAAAAATTATTAAATATCGTTATATGAACTTAAAAACAAAATCTCATTTTTTTTCATACTAAAACGATCCCGTATTTCGCATTGTTATTCGTTTTTACCTATAAAATTATTGCTCTCACTATCACCCGTATAAAATCTATTAAAAGCACGACTTTGATTTGTGTATCGTGCATCTTCGATTAGTATGAGTACTAAACATTATAGCATAATTTATTTCAGATGATTATGACCATAATTTCATGATATAAGTCGTTTTTTTTTATATGGGGTTCAAAAAATATTTTGAAAAATCTGCTAGCAACGCCTCTAGCGGTAATGTGAGGAAACTAAACTTGGTATTCCAGGAAAAAATACGATCGTATTAACCCTTGGACCGTCCAAAACCATAAGGGGTCGTAGTCCGGTGAAGTTGTTAAGACCTTGCTAGGTCAATAGCTTAGTCAGGTCGAGAAAAAAAAAACATAACGGGGTTATTAGAAATAAGAAATATACGTATTAAATACTTGCATTAAAAAAGTTTCGTACTAAATACACAGCGCTCGTCCAAGGCAAATTCGCGTTATCCTTTATTCGCAAGTATAACCTAATCTAACCAAAGCGAGAGAAAATATCAAGATGGCGAACATTCAGCGACCGCGGTGCATTTAAAACGTAATCTTTATAAAGCAAGTATTCAATTCGTATTTAATGATTTTCTAATAACACCCGAAAAGTTTAAGCTCTATACAAACGAATCTAGACCTCATGAAGCACAGATCAACAGAGTGTTTGCAGCATAACCTAAATAAACATATGTTTCATTACAAAACTTTGAAAGATAACATCGTAAAATGTATTTTTGAATTATTTTTACATTTTCACGAAATTTTTGTCATGAAATTAAAAACATGATCCAGCATTTTAATATCTGGGTGTTAGAAAATTAACCAAGCAGTTAATATTACGTTAAAAATTAGTAACTATGGTCATACATACATTTTAAAGTCACTTTCTTCGAAGATAGTTTACCTTTTTTTTTTTTTTTCGAACTGACTACGCTATTGACCTGGAATGGTCTTAACAGCTTCACCGAACTACTAAGGCGAGCGCTTGAGGCACTCAGCCGATTTTATTTGGGCAATTAGCTCAAGGGTGCACGGCACACCTCGGCTTGGCTGTTGCCTGTTACATGCAAACTCGTGACCTAACTTAGCTAACCTAACTAACTATTCATATATGTTTGAGTTGTTGAAACGCATATGTGTACCAAGCATACACGCCTCATCAACCCCTCCATATATTTTTTTATCGGAAAATTTGAGTTTTTTCAGTTCGATAAGGGGAAAAAAATAAAACCCTTCCACTTCCATGTGTAAGCGTATAGGCGTGCACGTGTGTGGGGGTGATCGTGTTGTGTTGTAGCAGTGATGTAAATTTTTGTGTCACTGTATCGCGCGAGTAAGAAGATAGTTTACCATTATTAAACATTTCCAGACTACTCCCGGTTACTCTAGCCATTACTGAACGACACCTTTATTTCTCTAAGGGGAGATACTATAAAGCAGTGTTGAACAGAAATGTAACCAGGAGCTTCATTTCCCTGGGGACCTAAATTGTTTTATTAATTGTAGTACACACAATCAAAATTTTGAAGATACACAAGGAAACTTCTCGAAATTGAGTGATTGTGATGATGTGATAGTGATTGATATGAGATATCGGTAATCAGATTAGGCCCCCCTTCACCAGATTAGACCCCCCTCGGCAGTGGCTTAAGCCTAGGAGTTCCCTCGGCGTGGAGCCCCTGAGTGCGCTGCTCACGCGATACAGTGACACAAAACCTTACATCACTACTACAACATCACACACATCACTTATACACACGTGCACACCTACATGCTTACTCGCTGTTTTTCCTTTTCAGAGAAATGAACGACAAAGAGTTATTTTTCCCTATCCTATCCTATATAGTTTAGAGGAATTTTTCCGGCACAAATTACTTATAGGAGTTGTTGAGGCACGCATGCTTGGTACACATGAATGTTTTAACGACTCATACACGTATATCTAGATAGCTTAGCTTAGGCTGGCTCAGATAGGTCGCGATTTTTGCACAAAACAGGCAACAGCCCAAGCCGATGTGTGCCGTGCACCCTCGAGTTAGTCGCCCAAACATTCCAAATCGGCTGAATGTATTCAGCGCTCGCCTCAGTAGTTCGGTAAAGCTGTAAAGATCTTTCCAGGTCAACAGTGTTTTCATTTGGAAAAAAAAAGATATCGGTAGATTTAAGACGATCGCAGTCGAAATAGGTTGAAAATGAGATGATTATCTTAATTTATTGCAATTTTCGTATTAAAGAAAGAAAGAATAGGTTTTTATTGTTGGCATACTCACACCCAGAAGATAAACAAAGAATACATGCATATAGTAAATTAGAAATGTCCAACAACATCACCCCCATTCTGCTACATTCTTCAGTACAACTGAGTGGTATTACAGCTCTGATTATCTATGAGGGGTTATAGCTATGTATGGACGTGCAGTCGATTGCTTAACAAAAGTATGAGGGAGTTTTTGACGGGATTTTAGTCTGTCATGTAGTGGATTTTATATTTTATTCATAATCTTGTATTATTTGACTATATATTATGTAAAGTTGGTGGTGTTTTACGTAATATAGTTAGTTTATTATTCATAAGTGAAGTGAATGGAAAATAATAACACGGAGCATGAAATTCTGAGATGCCACAAAAACTCCCTGGAAGGTTCTAGCAAGGGATCCACCATCTTGTTAGAATATGGTTTCACACGATGCTTAATATTGGAATGATCGCACGAAGTTTGTGATATTATTGACTACGTGACAATGGCAGTAATAATCGGAAAGATTGATTGCCAAAAATAAAGTTTAAAAAAAAAGTATGAGAGAACTCATAAAATATAAAACAATAAATTGCAAAAGTAATAAATTAAAGATACAACAATGCAATAGTATAATACAGGTGATCAACAAACGAAACAAAAATACTACAAAAGTAGAGTGATGTAAAAATTGACTTACTACTCAAACCCTTTAAATTATTTGAGGATTTTGAGTTATATCTGTTTATTTTAATAATAATTCTTGCTTAACACCAGTGGAAAAGCATAATGACAAGCACAGACAAATATTATATTTGCCTGTAGAAATCTGGTGAAAATCACTCTACCGTTTCAGAAATTTGCTTGGACATACAAAGACGGTTCAATTTTATTTTCAAATCAATTTTACTCCCTAAGCCAAGGGTCCGTGGTCCCCACTCTAATCAGGCAGTTACGGCACTTACTTCGAAGGGTGGAGAAATCGATATAAATTGCGAACTGAGTGTCAGGGATATTCGAAATCCGAGGGGTGATTTATTTCATTAGACCCAACCCCTGGGATGAGTCATTCGCATTACACCGACCGAGTTGATAAAAGAAATAACTTTGCGAAAAGAAAATTTTGCCATCTGCGGTTATGTGAATAATGAAGCCTAGCCAACGTTAAGTCAATCTATCAATACAAATCTATACGTAATGCTATAAAGCTTAAGAGTGTGTTTGCTTGAACACGCTAATCTCAGGAACTACTGATCCGATTTGAAAATTATTTTAGTGTTCGATAGCTTATTTATCGTGGAAGGCTATAGGCTATTATCACGCTAGACCAATAGTAACAGAGTACCAGTGAAGAATATTTCAAAATCTGGTTTCTTTTCCTTTTGAGAGCTTCCGTTGCATGCCTTGCGTATACTGTAACTATTCCACGCGAATTATGCTCGAATTTAGAAACTTAAGTAACTTAAATTAATAAACTTTCATCACAATACTTAATAATTTAACCCACATATTTATTCCATTTTTTATGTAGAAAAAATTAAACTTGAGTATATAATATGTACGCACCTCTACTAGATTATACCTAAATAATCCTTACATCGAATAACTTAGCACACACTCACAATCATTATAATGACGGACAAACAAATTGTATGTTTTGTGTAAATTTAACTGTTGATATAATACACAATTTCTATATACATAATTAACAAATTCATAAAAGACAATTGACACTGTCCATAAATCCAAGAACAAAACACTAAACATGTAAAAACACAAAATGTCAAAGTTGAAAACAGTTCGAAACTCAAAAACAAGCGGGAACCTCCTTGTATACGTCACGCGAACGCGCGCTCCGTCACTTATTTGTCTATGAACGAAAATGGCGTACGAGCAGACGATCTATTTTTAATGAAACTCGTTGCATGGGGTTGCTGCTATATAATTTTGGTTAACAAGTGGCTGAAAATTATCGGATCCGCGCATGCGTGGTGGTCGCGCTTCGTAAGTACGCAAATAAGCGGTATTTAATATCTAGAAATAGCTATATCGCGTGGGGTGGTAATTTGAAAGTATGAATGAAAAGCGGCTGATATTCGTTTAACAATTTCATTTACCTACATAATTAGTCTTACACCAGTGTGTATTTTTAATGTCACCGTTTCTATCAATTGCTTGTAAATAAAAAGAACGCTTCTCGTAATCTAAGGTATATATTACCTAATACAGATTTTACCATATAATATACAGAGCTTATTAATCTTTCGCTTTCTTTTTTTTATTCTTATATGAAAAACACAAATTTAAAAGGCAGTCATAAGGACTACAGACAGACGGGAAAACTCAAAATAATGAAATAACTGAATTTTCTTTTGAATTTGTAAATGAAATCTAGTGTGAATGACAATATATTTGTTATATATTAGTTTTTGCTTATTGGAAATTTTAACATTAGTGTGGTTTTCATATCTATAGACACTCGGAGCAATCATTATATACATTTTTATAAAGTCTATTAATCAAACAAAGGTATGGTGAACAGCAAAATATTAATATTCCGTTTACACAGACCCTTTTTTTTATCCAGGGGAAATCCTACATGAGATACCCTTCCACTGTCGGGGGACAATGAGAGGGCTATGCCGGACTCCTACCGGCTAAAACCCCTGGGCCGTCTGTGCGCGAAATTGGACCAGAGTCGAGGGTTGACGGCGAGCATGTACTCCTTCTAAACTCTGGTCGCGCGCTATGGTCACCCGTAGATGTTAAGACAGGGACCTATACCTCGAGAGAGGACAAGAAATTCCCCCCTCTTCCTCTTCTTTTCGAAGCTGCGGCTGCGGCAAGCCGTGCTTCGCCTGCACGGGAACTCCTTAAGCGGCGACAGACACCCCCGCATCTATCGCCTGGAGTTTAACTAGGGAGGCCTCTGATGGTGGTAGCCTCCCCCCTTCGTCTTCTGCGGCCAGTCCTCCCGCGACGGACAGCAGGAGCGTTGGCAGCCCTCTCGCGCTCTCTTTCTGCGTCTTCCGTCTGTGAGAGAACGTTCTCACAGAAGGTGACGACGGCGTTCCATGCCCTCTCTCCACCGACCATGGAACGAATCACAGCCGGCAGAGAGAGGTCATCACCAACAACCGCGACGAGCTCGCGGCGCTCCTCTGTCCACGCCGGACTTACACAGGCCCTATAGTATACGTCGCTAATCTGACGCAAGCCGTGCAAGCGTAATATGATCGATCACACCTACAAGCATGTTATGACGCGAAATTAAATGTTATCAGACTAATCAATTTTAAAGTAATAAAATTAATTTTATCACTTATTTCAAGACATCTTAACATTTTTTTTTCTCAAAAATCTAAAAAGGTCAGGCACGTTAGAATTACATTCTTATTATATATATGGATACCCAATTGATTAAGTGCTCCGCGATAATTAATATACACATTTATTTTTATTACTCAATTTCGTTCATTCAAACCAACTTCGTGATTAATCAAATTCCGGGTACAGAAAATACTTCATTCACATAAAACAAATATTCAACCCATTCAAGTAGATATAAAATCAAATACTAGAAATGCTAACTACATTCATTATCAGCTGGAATAAAAACCGTGCGCACTTCAAACCTCATTGTTAGAGTGAATAAAAACAACCGCAGAAAAAATCACGCGGGTCTATTCAATGTTTCGCATAATCTGTACTTCAACGAACACTTATAACGCGAATAATTTCATATAATAACGAGAAATAACTTTTTTTATAAGAATACATTGTGCGGCTTGCGGCAGGTCGGGAGGAAATGCGCTTCGTTGAGCGTGTCGAGCCTTATGGGTCCCCTGGCCTATGCTTTAGTAATTACCATTCGAAGGTTTATTGCGGTCGATGTTACAGACCAACTGTATAATATTCTTAATATTACTTCAGAGATATGTTCTTTTTATACCACAAGCTAATCTAATGTTGAATGGCAATATGGTCTCAGTTACCAGAACATAACTGTCTAGACTTGGGGATTTAGAAAGTGAGATTAAGAAATCTTTATCACAAGCTACGGCATCCTCGCGTCTTTGTATCGAAAATTCCAGTTCATTGTTCAATTCAAGCATACGTCAATGGATACAGTGTCCTAATATACTACCACTAAACTATTAATAGAATATCCATCATTTATCAATTTGGCTTTTCTGACCTTATCAAAAAAAAACTTTTTGACGCCCACATCAAGATTTCTCTATGTGAAGGAATCATAGTACATGGAGAATTAATAATATTTGGTAAGTTAGTCAATAAAACAAGGAGGATAAAAATGTTTTTTTGAAAGTGTAAAAATCCGTGTTACAATAATAGAAAAAGTATCATTATTAAGACACAGTTAAATAACATCGAATTTTTTTTCTTAAGTATGTCTAGGCTATAGATTGACGATTTGAACGATACCCAAGTCAAAAAATCCAACTTGGTAAGTGAAGGACTCCATATGAAACAATAACTGCATACTAAACTATATACAGATGACGTCAGACTCTAAATATTTATATTTTTTATTGAGTGTTTTTCTACAACTATTGTCAAAATTACAGGAGCGTAACTACCGCCATATTATTGATACTTGACCCACGAGCTACAAAGGTCTAGACATGCGTAAACAAAGACATATAAAATATTATCAAAAACACCAAATTCTTGAATTAATAATAAAAAGAACGATACTATTTCTTGGTCTTGGTGATTCTCAGTTCACGTCTCTTATAAAGCACTATTTTTTTTCTTGAACTGACTACGCTATTGACCTAGCAAGGTCTCAACAGCTTCACCGGACTACAGCACTATATAACTCAACGTTAAGAAACTACATCAAAATCCCAAAAATGGTAACACCAAGCTTCTTTAGCATTAACTACACCACTGATCTAAAACCAAAATTACTTGACAACTAACTACGCTACCGTCTTGTAAACGCCTATGTTAAACATATTTACTAAACAGTACTTTACACTTTACTGGAAAATAAAAATATTATTTAGCGAACGAAAAACGATCACAAAGCGTGTTGAATAAAAAAAATAAATCCAAGTTCAAACACCAATGACTTGAGCACGAGCCATATAAAAAGTAACCCTACAGAATTAGCAAAGAGAAGTATTACTAGTCTTTTCTTACAATTTCAACATCATGTCAAGCTTAACTGCTTCTTAATGCTTTTGGTGTGTAAGGGGTGTCGAGTAACATCTTAAGACTTGAGACACCCAAGCCAACCTCACCTGCACGTGGTGCACCCTGCTGATCAACGAACGAGGCAATGGCGAAAGCGGGGTGGTAGGGTTTTACAGTCCGACTGGGTCGCAACCGCCATGTACATGTCGAAAAACCCCGTCATAGTGACTCGCTTTTGCGCGTCGCGTTTCGGGATCAGCCTGTGCATATCCAGTGACTTTCGTCATTAAGGCCGGCATGACAGCGGCGACTGACGATGGATAATCTGTCTCTCGGTGGTTGCCGATGTTTTTGGATTGTACTATGCTTACCATCAGGCATAGTGCAGTCACTTTGTGCTTCAATAAAAAAAATAATAATATAAAAAGATCCCTTAGAAACATACAAGAAATTACTTTTTTTTCCTTATTCGAACCGAATCGTTATAGTTTAGTTCGTTTCTTTCCGATTACATGTTGTGTTTTTGAATCATGCAATTTTTAATTGCATAATTCAAAAATGAATACATGTACGATTAGCTTAGAATAGTTTAGCTAGCTCAGATCGGGTTTTTCTTCGGTAACAGCCCAAGCCAAGTTGTGGCGTGCACCCTTGAGCATGTTACCTAAACAAAATCGGCTGAGTGCCTTAAGCGCTCGCCTTAGTAGTCCGGTGAAGCTGTGAAGGCCAATAAGGCCAATAGCGTAGTCAGTTCGAAAAAAAAATGGGCATCACGTACTTTCATATTTAAAACGCTACAGAATTTTATTCTAATACTAGCGGCCCCGGCAGACGTCCTGCCGTGATATTCAAAAAAATATGTAATTCCAAACCACCTACCGGGTCCAATACTGAATTTAAATCATTCTTGAATCCACCTGAACAGTGACAAAAAATTTCATCAAAATTTGTCCAGTTCAGGAGGAATTTAGTCACATAAACACGGACAAAATAATTATATGTCTAAATAGCTGAACCCGCGACTCCGCCCGCGTGCAACCCAATGTAAAAAACGGTGACTATTAAAATCATTTGAATGTATTAAGTCAATTTACTTATCAACTTTTCTCTCGTACTAAAACTCTACTCAGTAAAATTACAATAACTTTTGATACAGTGAACCAATTTTAATGAATCAAATAATTATTTTGTTGCTTATTTAGCAACAATTTTTCAAAAATCTAGAAAATACATATACATTAAACTTACATTTTTGTATTTTTGTATAGAAGAAAATACAAGACCAAATTTTATTAATATAATACAAAAAAATCCATTACAAGGCATAAAACAAAATCTCATAAATTTTCGCGACGGTCAATAACATCACTGCCTGCATAACTTCAGTTCACGTTTGCACTGTTCTTGCGTACAAACACAGTAATTATCGCCTTCTTTATTTCTCAAAATGTATAGGGCTGGATCTGAAATCATCACGAACTTACTTGAAGTGTTTAATAGATAACTTTGAGCGACTTTGGATCAACCTGAAAATATATATTTTTTTTTTTTATTGTAGCACGGCAAAGTGACTGTACAATGCCAGATGGTAAGCATAGTACAATCCAAAAACAGTGGCGACCACCGAGAGACATACTATCCATCGCCGGTCACAGCTGTCATGCCGGCCTGCGTAAGTGTCTCTTCACGTTGCGCTTGAAGGACCTATCTAGAATTATCAATCATTGTCTGGTTAAAATTAACTTTAAATTGAAAATGAATTGATAAAAACTTAACAGCGTTACGATACTGCAATTTTAAGGTAGTCCTTCTATTTTATTATATTCTGCATTGAACATGTAACCTCAAAATTATTACACGTCAATTAACTATTTTAGTTGTAAAGCGGTATCGCCTGAGTACCTTAAGCGCACGCCTTAGTGGTCCGGTGAACTGTCAAGATCTTGTTGGGTCAATACCGTAGTCAGGTCGAAAAAAAAAAGTTGTAAAGCATCGCAGCGATTGTAGCAAACAAAGCACTGCTATTTGTTAAAAACTTCCTTTTTATTTCGAGCTATCTACGTTATTAACCTGAAGGACCTTCACAGCTTCACCAGAATAAACTAAGAAACTTGTAAATTCCGATATTATAATTTTATTTTCTTCGTGACCACATTTTATTGGAATAATGCTTATATGTTCCAATAAACTGCATTCAAGTTACTCGGGAAAACGCTATGAAAATCTGTCGAATTTTAAACAGATTTTTTTTAATAGTGTTATTGTATTAAATTAAGCTTCCTATGAAAACCGCGATCCATTTTTGGCAAATAATTTTAGCACACAAAAACAATCTAATAATCTGAATTTGCCATTTTGAAGCAATTATTTAGCCGTTTTCGCTATCGCATTGCTATTGCGTTACCCCATTAGGCCTCCCACGGCAGCGGCTCAAGCCTAGGTTCGATCCCTCGGTAGGGAGCCCTTGAGTGCGTTGCTTGCGTGATATGGTGACACACAAATATACATAACTGCTACAACACTACACGATCACCCCCACACACGTGCACACCTACACGCTTACACATGAAAGTGAAAGGGTTTACATTTTTTTGCCCTTATCGAACTGAAAAACTCTCAATTTTCCGATAATAAATATATGCAGGAGTTGTTGAGGCGTGTATGCTTGGTATACATATACGTTTCAACAACTCATACATATATGAATAGTTAGCTAGATTAGTTAAGATAGGTCGCGATTTTGCATGCAACAGGCAACAGCCAAGCCGAGGTGTGCCGTGTACCCTTGAACTGGTTGCCAAAATAAAATCAGCTGAATGCCGTAAGCGCTCGCCTTAGTAGTCCGGTGAAGCTGTTAAGACCTTGCTGTGTCAATAGCGTAGTGATTTCGAAAAAAAGCTATTGCGTAATATGTATTTAATTGAAATAAAACATTTACCCTCTGTCAAGTCATCGTTGTAGTATAACAGAATCGCAGGTATAAACACATTTTCAGGGAGCGCGAGCTCATTGAACAAGTCTCTTTCGTCTGGTATTCCGTTTTCAGCTAATGTTTTGTCGTAGCAAAGCTCACGGTCCAGATAAAGCCAAGTGTAGGACGTCATATGAGAGTTATGTGGCAAGTACCGCATCATGATCTGATATAATGTTTCCTCAGAGCATACTTCGAGTGTAACTACGAAGCCTAAGGAGTAAAATTAGCCATATTAATTATTGATCCTAATATTAATCCTAATATTAATTATAAAACCTCACAAAGAAAATTATAAATCATATCTTCGAGTATCATTTACTCTTTGTAATGGGTCACCAACTTGTTTTAGTCCTATATCTTTATTATTTTTTATATCATAGGAGGCAAACGAATAGGTAGGTCACCTGATGTTAAGTGATCACCACCGTCCATAGACACTTGCAACACCAGTAGAGTCGCAAGTGCGTTGGCAGCCTGAGTTGGAGGTTGGGGAGAGGGGGGAGAAGGTAAGAGATGGGAAAAGTGAGGAGAGGTTGGCCTCTAACGTTTCCACTGACTTACGCAACAATGCAAGCACTGTTACTTAACGTCGGTGTTTCTGTGGGTCGGGTGGTACTACCCCGAGCGAGCCGACCCATTCATAGTGAAGCCAGTAATAGCTAATTTTAAGATATATTTCCATATTTCTCATTGAATTATTTCCGAATTTTTAATATTGAAGACTGACCAGTTAACGAGTTAGTTATGCGAATGGGCCTCGTTCTTGCAGTCAACTTGCCTACAACGAGATTCTCGTCCAACCACCACGGGTTGGAAAATGGCCTCCATTTGGTTGAGGGTACGACCGGTTGTCGCGGACCAGCACCATGCGGCAGATAAGGAACATTAGAACCGACTATTGGGTGTGTATATCGGATCCACTCGTCGCCTTTGAACCAATGGCTCACATCTTTACCGGCGTACGCGAGGATCGTCTTTGCCAGCTGGAATAACAAAACACAATACTACTTCTACTACTCCTTCAGAACAATTTTACACGATAAGAGAAGTTGTAACAACTTTTAACAACAAAAAAGAATCAGGCAAAAATTATTTTCATTATATTTTTAGCGTTGAATCTTCTAGATTATTACTGCCATTGTCAATTAGGAAAAAATATGCCAATATTCTGTGATCAAAAAGATGAAAATTCTCTGCTAAGGTGCTGACGCAAAATACTTACTACAATAATGAATGAAACCTTACCCTCTTCGCGTCACAATACAAGAAGCCCCTTTTAAAACAAGGGCAGGTCTCAGTGCATAAATCATCGCAGTACCAATTCTTGATCTCACATGTACAACTTTTAATACATTTGCACACTCTGAACTGCTGTTCAAGCCAGGCGGTCAGGTTCCGCACCTTCCCGTTAAGCGAAACCCAACAGTCTGTTGGTTTGTTATGAATAGCTACCTCCGCTGGAGTGTACCATTCCTGTTTCGTGTAAATCATTTTTAGGTTATGTATGACATTTTAATTTTTAACTTTTATTTTTGAAAAAAAAACTGTGTCAATAATCACAAAAAAGGTTTTATTATTTTAATAGAAACGTCGATGATTAGGTATCAATTAAGGCCATATAATGAAGCATCAATGATGATTTAACCCAGTGTTTTCCGACCTTATTTAGGCCATGCCCCACCTTAATATGTATAAAAATTTTATGCGCCCCAAACATAATTTTTACCCTTTAACAATTGTTTTGTTTCCTTAAGATATATAAATTACAAGTTTTAGGAAGAAATCACTATGAAATTGTTATCAAAACATCGTAAGTAAAATTTCAAAACATATAATGAAAGACTTATTTGACTTGACAACTCGAATTACCAAGTTGATATTTTGCTAACATCAAACGAAATTATACCTAATAATTATTTACAGCATCTTTTTTAAGAATTGCCTTTTTTTGTTTAATTTGTCACCGATACCTAGCATTACATTTCAATAACCCGTTAAACCCGGTTAAAGTGGTGTCGAGTCAATGTTTAAATTGCCCCCCTGATTTTTTAACCGCTAAATGTATATTGTTGCCAATTGTCTACATTCCAGTCAGAAGAACTGAGTGTGTGTGTGCATTTTCGAAAGCACGTTAATTTAACGTCAAACCTCTAGAAAAATTGCAAATGTTTTTCTTCGTTTCATTCGAAAATCATATTATTCTTATATCAATAAACTAGGTAAGTACATGATCACTCGTTTACATTAACAAGGATAGTATTAAAATCATGCATTTATGGCTTCATTTTGCAAACTCATAGGTATTAGTTATGGAAGATTACTTACGGCGGGGTGACTTGAAGAACTATTAAAATCCATATCGATTTAGCTTAATTTATACTTGAAGTATGGGAATGAAATTTAAAAATAAAAGAAACCAAAGGGGCATTTGAGCGACAACTCAACGATTCAAATAACAATATATATGAGGCTTGACTCTTCACATGAACTCCTCGCCTAGAATGTGCCAATAATTGCCTCCATTCTTCCATTACACTAATCTATCGTTACGAAGCATAGATAATAACAGGCTACGTCCCAAATCCATGGTGCAAAAGGAATCAATCTAAGTAATCTCAATCGACATACCGCCGATTAAATATATTTTTTGTAAAGACTTGGATCATATGTTTAAATGATGTTACTGTCAATTAATTGAATCAAACCGATTATTACCTACTTTGTAATAATGGGAAAATTCTCAGATATTATTACAGAAGCCTGTACAACATAATTATTACGGATAATAAAATCAATGGAAGTAGTTTCAGAGAAGCAATTAACAACATAACATGCATTATGCCATATTTTTCTGGATTCATAACAATATCTATATTAATATTATAAAGAGGTAAAATTTGTGAGGTTGTAGGGAATAATCTCAGGAACAACTGGTCCGATTTGAAATATTCTTTCAGTGTTATATAGCTCATTTATCAAGAAAGGTTATAGGTTATATGTCATCACGCCAACACCAACAGGAGTGGAGCCGCAATGAAGAAATGAAGATTTCAAAATCAGGGTTTTTCCTCTTGAGAGCGTCCGCTACGTGTTAGCGTTAGCCCAGAGTAAATTTACCACGCGAGCGAAGTCGCGGGCAGAGGCTTGTGTTTTTATAACTTCATAACTTTTGTCATTTGACCACAAGCTCACTTAACGTTAAATAATGAAGTTTTCTTAGATGGCAAGCATGCTGCATCTAGAGGATGACTGGCTCTCAAATACAACTTCCGGAATACACCTATAGATACGGCGATACATCTTCAGCTTGAAGGTAATTAAGCCAAACAGGGGGGCTTACATAAACTCGTATCATACTTACAATTACGTCACTATTTTTTCTTGCACCAAAAACCATTATTGCATGTTTATCTATATTAATAAATGAGTAGCTCTGTCTGTACTTTTAATTTTTTCAACATTTTTTGTTACTGTACTATAAACGTAACTGGTAGTGAAGTTTTTTTACAGTTAGTATATCCAAAATTGACTTAATGAGCGTTGACCATTTTTATTAATTTTCGCAATTTATAGAGTATAGGATTGTCAGAATTATTATTAAAAAATGTAAAAAATAGAAACAAAACAATGAAAAAAAACTTTTTTTATTTAAGTATAAAATTTTATACACCAAAAGAATATGCTATTTAAAAAGTTACTGTATAACATTATCAATATTAATTTTAGATTATGTAAAAAGAATTCAATTTAAAATGTAATTATTTCTCAAACGATTTTAATATAACCAATTTTGATAAAATTCTATACACAGGAACTCTTTAATTTATAAATTATAAAATACACTAATACTTTAACAGCATGAAGTAAAATAAGTCGAAAATAATTATTACTTTAAAAACGCGTGCGGAACCGCGGGCACATGCTAGTAGGTAGATTGCAGCTTTCCATAGTATCTTACTAAATATTAACAATAAGTATTTTAAATTCTTAGTGACGAATTGCCATGCAATTAAAATAATGACAATGGCAAAAGCTTCTCCGACACTAATTGAATATAATAAAAACTTATTCAAACATATTTCCGACATACTTTATACAATTAGTTATTTAATCATGGTGATATTTTAATGAGCCTATTAATTATAAGAATGCATTAACTACATAAAATATATATCATAACAATAATTTATTTGAAATTGATACATATACAATCTAAAGCGTAGTTGTTATTTATTATCGTTACATTCTTAATACGTCTAGAAATGTCATGACGGTGTCGTCTGATGTGGAACTTGTGAGAGATGTTTGACAATATCGACCCAGTCCCACCCGCGGGGCTTTTCCCCTCCCCGACCGAGCTCCGCCTTGTCCCAGGCTCGACGTTTCTGCGCTTTCGTTAGCTGTTCCTTCTTCTCCGGTTTCTTTGTCGATTCAGTCTGAAATTTACATATTCATAATACATATGAACGTCGCAACGTTATTTCGTTTTTTTTTTTGTTGACCTGGAATGGTCTTCACAACTTCACCGATCTATTGAGGCGAGCGCTAAAGGCACTCAGTCGATTCGGGATGTTTGGGCGACTAACTCTTGGGTGCACGGCACACCCGGCTTGGGCTGTCACCTGTTTTATTTATTTATTTACACATGGATAAAGCAACAGTCGACAATCAAAAATAATAATACAATAGCAATATTAAAAAAAACTAAACTGAAGACCTAAAACGCTTTATCACATAGAAACTAAACTTACACTAATCATAATAATAATAAGGAAATAATATTTGTTTAAATATTTAGAAACATTGGATTTAAAAAAACTATATATACAAGAATAAACGAAAAAGTTCAAATGAATTCAATTATGAAAACTAAAATTACCCCATTGAAAAAAAATAAAATAAAGAACAGGTTGGCAAACATAAATAATGAATATTAAAATATAATATGGAAACTGTTGTATAGATGGTCATGGATATAAAATGTGTTTAACTGTTTTTTTGAATTTGAATGCCCGATGGTCAAAAATGTCTAATGAAATGTGTTTGTTTGCAAGCTCATTATATATACGAGTCATACGTACAATTGGGTTGAAATAAGAAGTATTATTCATATAAGTTTTAAAAATAAATGTTTTAGGAAAACGATAATTGAAATTGGTGTTAAAATTAAGAGACTCTAGCAAGGAGGGAGATGAAATATAATTGTGCAGCAATTTATGAAGAAATACTAGATCATGTTGAATTCTACGAACATGTAACGGTATAATGTTATATTTATTTAATCTGTCATAGTAAGAAGAGACACTGCGAGCATGACCATACCTGTAACATAGAATTCTTGAAAAATTTTTTTGAACGGCCTCAATAGATTTAGAATGTATGGTGCAACAGGGTGACCAAACTACAGATGCATACTCGACGATACTACGAACTAAACTGTTAAATAGGATGACAAAATGTTTTGTGCAAAAATCGCGACCTATCTGAGATAACCTAAGCTATCTAGATATACGTATATGAGTTATTGAAACATGCATGTGTACCAAGCATGCGTGCCTCAACAACTCCTATATGTATTTTGTGTCGGAAGAATTCCCCAAAACTATATAGGATAGGATAGGCTAAGGAAAAATAAGGGTAGAACTGTTTGTCGTTTATTTCTCTGAAAAAGAAAAACAGCGTGTAGGCGTGCACGTGTGTATAAGTGACGTGTGTGATGTTGTAGCAGTGATGTAAGGTTTTGTGTCACTGTATCGCGTGAGTAGCGTACTCAAGGGCTCCACGCCGAGGGAACGGACCTAGGCTTGAGCCGCTGCCGAGGGGGGCCTAATCTGGTAAACTTTATTTCGTATAGTTACGTAACGAACGATTAACCAAAAAGTTGTTAACGACGCCATCTATTGAAAGTTTGAATAATGAGACAACGCCATCTATTAGAATTATGACAAACATCCTTATACGAAGCTGTATATGTTCTTTATGTATACAATTCGTTTGTTGGTATGTATGTGACTGAACTCCTAAACGGCTGGGCAGGTTTTGATAAAAATTTTTGTGTCTGTTCAGGTGGATTCAAGAATGGTTTAGATTCACAATTGAACCTTATAGATGTGCTGCTGTTGACTTTATAATGAAGCCAGGACAACCTAGTTTTTCTATATATTTCCATAATTATACACACATAAAAAAGTCTAAGCAACATGCGTGATATTACAAATTTTACCATTTATATTAATTAATTTCTAAGTATTTACTCAAACAAAGTGCGTAAGTAAGTAAACTTTTTTTGTTATTGATGACATACTGGCTGGTAGTAAAAAAAAACAATTGATTATGTTTTGTTTTTTCATAAAATTCAAATGACTGCCAATTTGTTTGAATTTAAGTGCGTTTTAATTGCTACGGTTAGTCTTGATTTTATAATTTTACCAACCATTTAAATAAAGTTAGCGACAAAATTGAATTGTTAGATATTCCGGTACATACAACTGACTGCAAGACGCCAGCCGATATTAACCGCTCGAGAGATAAGTTTGAGGCTACAAATTTCATGTTGATGTAAGTCCGCAAACTGTGCGAAATCGACTGCATGAGTACGGCCTACGAGCTCGACGCCCAATCAGGTGCCCACCGATACGTCACGGGAATCGCGCTCGTCGATATGAATGATGTAGAGAACGAGAAATAACATGGACCCAGGAACAATGGGATAAAATTATGTTTTCCGATGAGTCGCGATTCGGGTTTAAGCCTGATACAAGAAGGGTGCGAGTGTATCGTCGGCCCGGAAATACTGAAAGGCTCAGGTGCGTTCAGGAAGTTCATCCATACAGCGGCTCAACAGTTATGTTATGAGCGGGTATTATGAAGAACAGGCGAACTGAGCTCGTTTTTGTAAATGGAAACATGAATGCTGAAAATTACATTGAGGATATTCTCAGAACTTTTGTCTACCCATTTGCACAAACCTTTGGCTTCGATTTTAGGTTAATGCATGACAATGCGCGTTCACATCAGCTCGGCGAACTAGTGAATACTTTGCAACGGAAAACATCTGGGTATTGCCCTGGCCTGCACAATCGCCAGATCTCAACCCCTTCGAGCACGCATGGGACATGCTCCAGAGACGTGTTTTGAAGGACTTGGACGGAGCGACAACAACCCAACAGCTGAAGGATTTGCTACAATTCCATTGGGAGCGAATACCACAAGATGACATAAACAGTCTCATTAATTCAATGTATAATCGTTGCCGACAAGTTCTGAATAGCAGATGAGACCATACTTTGTATTAAATTGTTCTATTCTTTTACAATAAATACATTTTCTTTAGAAATTTCATTTTGTACAAAAAAAGTTTAGTTTCTTATGTATCTTAGTTTCTACAGTATATTCTAATATTGTTCATTTCTGTTATTAAAAGAACTTATACAGACAACAGATGTTATTTTTCATCATAGAACCCTAAAGATATTATTTTAAAACTAAAATACAACGTTATAATGTGAAGAACCATCCTAAAATTTAAAATAGTACATGTTGCTTAGACTTTTTTGATGAGTGTATAAATTGAAATGTAATTTACGGATTGATGAACATTCATCATAATATTATTTGTACATAATATTCTTTATTTACAATGGTTCTGCTCGATTTTTTGGTTTCAAAGGTTCCCTTTCGTAAATTTTGATCTCAACAAAGACAAAAGTCAATAACAATGAATCAAAAGGCATAAGTCATTACAACAGATTCATTTCAAAATATGTAGGTATTATTAGAAGCAACCTTCTATGTGAGTTACAAAACATTCCCTGTTCATTTATTTCAATAGATAAAAAGCCTTGGATCATTGATACCCTATGAACGAATGAACTGAACTGCAAGGAAATCGAGTCAAAAGTTGTTTATTTTTTTTTATCGAAGCACGACATAGTGCCTTCACTATGGCTGATGTTAAGCATAGTACAATCCAAAAACATCGGCAACCACCGAGAGACAGATCATCCATCGCCGGTCGCCGCTGTCATGACGGTCATAATGACGAAAGTCACCCGGTACTGGATATGCAAGGGCTGATCCCGAAACGCGACGCGCAGAAGCGAGTCACTATGACGGGCGTTTCGCCATATGCATGGTGGTTGCGACCCAGTCGGGCTGTAAAACCCTACCACCCCGCTATCGCCATAGCCTCGTTCGTTATTCAGCAGAGTGCACCATGTGCAGGTGACGTTGGCTTGGGTGTCTCAAGTCTTAGGATGTTACTCGACACCCCTTAAACCCCAATTTGTTGAATAGCCATAAAAATAAGAGGAATCACTTGTAATGTAAAGTGGAATACTAATCAGAAACATTCATTACACTAACTGAACAGAGAAGAGTGAGCCTAACCATGTTTTAAAGACACTGTGCCTAGTGAAAAGACTGCAAACTAAAATTAGTAACACAGAAATAAGATGGCGTAAACAATTATAGAAACTAGAATTATCAATTACATTCTGGTTGAGGAGTTTTTGGTGGGAGTTCAGTCTGTCATGTAGTGGATTTTATATTTTAATCATAATCTTGTGTTACTTGACTCTATATTGTGTAAAGTTGGTGGTGTTTTATGTAATGTGGTTAGTTTATTGTACATAAGTGAAGTGAATGAAAAAATAATATTACTGACCATGAATTCTGAGGTGTCACAAAAATTCCCAGGAAAGTTGTAACAAGAGAATCATGATCTTGTTATAACTTAAAATAACCGCACAACACATTACTTGATAAAGATCTCCAAACTTATCCTGATAATTTTAAACCTGACTTTGGCTTCATCAACTCAAAAATTGGAGATATTGGAACATTTTTTTAATGATTATTCGAAAATAAAGAAGATAAAAATGACTGAAATTTTATATACAAGATTTGGCGCTTATGCCTTTAGATTAACTTGGACATAGAAGCAAAACAGACTAAAAATACATAAGAACTATTTGTATATTTGTATTGACCACTTCAGAATTGGCAATAGAAACGACTTGAAAATTAAGATAAAAAAGATGGCTAAAAGTTTACGAAATATTATGTAGAACATTTGGCACGTATGGCTTTATATTAACTTGAACATAGGATAAAACTCACTACAGAATACACACAAACAACATACACTAACAACTTCAGAATTGGCAGTATGGATTAATTCCTTCGCCTGTCCTATTGGACAAATATTATTACTACTACATTCTGGTTGAAATGAGTTTTATACCAATATGAAAATACGCAGTTTAATATTTTTATCCCTTTTGGTTCATACCTGATCTTCAATTGTAATTTTCTCTACTCTTGCCACTACAATCTCCTCAGACTGTTCCGATAGTATCTCTGGTACATGTTCCTTGAGACATTCAAACAGTGTGTAAGTCATTGCACATCCCAACCACTGGTCGGCCTCTGTATTCACTATTTTCAGTATCTTTTCTTTTACTGATTGTATTCTGTAAAAAGAGTTATTATTAATTAATAATACATAATGTCTGCTTAGACTCAGTTTTGTACCCATTATGTTGATATTGAATATTTGAGAGTACTAATGAAATTATGAAAGTTAATATGCAAGTAACTACAATTTTTAATATTAGGTTATATGTAAAAATTGAACTAATTGTTTTTGACACAGTTATTTTTTAGTTTTTATAAAAGAGATATGGTTTAGAATTTGTTTTTATATTGCATGCTATGTGCTTATATTATTTTTATATATGTATACTGTGTGGCCTTCCATGGTGCTATCAACCCCAAAATAAATATAATTCTAATGAAGGTCAGTGCGTCACTATTGGTGATCAGTAAAAGCACATATTTTCATAACCGATATTTGATCTGACTAATTGTTAGCTATAAAACATTATGACTTATTTTTTCACCATAGTGTCGAAAGTTAGATAGTATGACAAGTAACACTAATATAAATAAATAAATATAAAAAACATACTGCAACACTTTGAGAATCAAATAATTATAAATATACTATAAACAAAACCAATTTAATTACATTTAAAATCAGAAATTACAATTAAATTTGCTTTTGTCTAGCCCCAAAATTCTGCTTAAAGTGTGTAATAATGACTATTTATAAGTATTCTTAATAAAATTATCATTTCAATGTAATACTTACAAATTTTGATTATAGAATATATCTAAATTGAATGTAGGTTTATCTGTCGGATATGTGGGTCCCCATGAGATTTCTAATATAAATGATTTCTCACCATCGACATACTGAAACATGTAATTTTATCATTAACATAAATTTAACAAACAGTACACAAACAAAACAGATGATGCATTTTGTCAAAAAATATAATATCAATATCAGAAATGTGGGTGTTCATCACAGCATTCGGGAAGAACCAACATCAGACTTTACCAATTAGTCAATTTATGTTTTTAGATATAAGAGTTTTTTTAGTTGTATGTCAATATAAGGTACGATAGGACTGATAAATTCATAGATGATAAAACTCCCCAAATAAGATAAAGAGAAAAAAAGACAATGTCATAGATCAAAGTATACCGGTAGTCCGGTGAAGCTGTTAAGACCTCACTAGGTCAATAGCGTGGTTAGTTCGAAAAATAAAGTATATGCAGTGAATGTAACAGCAAAATTCAATGCAGTTTGGTTCGACAGTCTTAACTGATAATTACGGATTGAATTGTACATGTCATTGAACGGAGTATTATCTTTTAATTTACCTACATAAACAAATAGACAAAACTATAATTATTGAACAGTTTATAGCTTTATACCATTACATCTTATTACTCAATTTCTTGTACTGATTACACTACTACAAATTACGTAAAGTAGGTCTTCTAAATCTCTAAGTCTTCATCAACCACAGCCTTCAACAAATCTTGAAAATCTTCTAGCTAGAGACAATCAGAATTGTAGGTATGCCAAGTAAACACACAGACAATAGCCACACCCCTAAGCAGTCACTGGGTTGGTATTTCCAAGGTGGGTGGTGACACTGTCGATCTAAACAGGCTCGGCAAAGATTTGTACTAGACTAATAATGGGCTTACTTGAAGTGAGGTTAAATTTCAAGCTAGAAGAAAAATGTGTAAAGAATAATGTTTGCCCCCTATCCTTCTAATTCGAGGACATGGGATTTCAAGACACCAAGAAAGAGAGAATAATCGAAACATACCTTGTATTGATAGGTTTTACTGTCAACTTGCTTGAAATTCTCATCACCTTCATAAATGGATTTTAGAACTTCTATTTCTTCAGCCTGTTGCTCTGCATCATCTGACATTGTGATTACTGGAACAGTAAATTATTTTTATAGCTTTTATAGCTTTTTAAAACGCGATGATCTTGAAATATTAAGTAGTTTATTTTAAATTCGTTGAAAAGTATTCTATGCATAAATAATCAAAAGAATTAAATATACACGCCAATATTAATAGTTAATAAAATAATAATTATGTTGTTTAGCTCTTAATTATGATTATTAGTATTTTACACACTATTGTGTGTAATATAACTAACTGTAAATTTAAAGAGTTGTAAATTAACACTACAGTTAACCAACGTATATAATTGAGAAATATAATAAACGATACACAATTAAAGTTTGCTAATATTATGTAGCCAGAACGGCGAGCAGATGCAAATATGTGTCAAAAACAATGGTTTAATCCTAAACGCATAAAAAACACCGTAATACATACTATTTACAACCAAAGAAAATCACCCATAAATCTCAACCACGTATGACTTTGACAGTTTTCAGTATTGACAGTAGTAGTAATAATATTCGTCCAATAGAACAGGCGAAGGAATTAATTCATACTGCCAATTGATTGAAGTTGTCAATATAAGATGTGCAAGTCAATATAAAGGCATAAGTGCCAAATCTTCTATATAATATTTTGTAAATTTTTAACCATCCTATTTATCTTCTTAGTTTTGAAGTGTTTCTTTTGCCAATCCTGAAGTTGTTAATACGGATAGTTCTTATGTATTCTTCAGTCGGCTTTCTTCTATCTCCAAGTTAATATAAAGGCATAAGCGTCAAATCTTCTATATATATTTCAGGCATATTTTTTTCTTCTTATTCTTTGAATAATCATAACACGTAATTGTTCAGATATCTCCAAGTGCAGAGTTGATCAAGTCAAATATAGTTTTTAAATTATCAGGACAAGTTAGGAGATCGATATTCAGGTAACGTGTTGTGCGATCATTTTAAAGTTCCAACAAGACGGTGGTTCCCTTGTACGAACTTTCCAAGGAGTTTTTGTGGCATCTCAGAATTCATGGTCCGTAGTATTATTTTCCATTCACTTCACTTATGCACAATAAACAAACATATTCCTTAAATCACCACCAACTTTAGACAATATATAGTCAAGTAACACAAAATTATGAATAAACTATAAAATCCACTACATGACAGACTAAAATCCCGCCAAAAACTCCAGTAAGTTATTGTCTGTCAGTTTACGCAAGGGTCTTATGCTTATCATCTAAATCAGGATTTTTTGATGCATAGCAAAGGAGTTGGAATTTATCTCGAAAATTAAAGGGCAAATTGATACCCCGAAAAGGCCATGGTTTTTTAAATTCAGAAATGTTAGTAAAAACGTTACTTCTGTTATTTGCTGCCTGCGCCTTGAGCACGTCTGCACACCAGTGCGTGGAAATAAAATAAGGCTCAGAGATCACTCTATTTGTGAATGTGGTTTAGAGGAAGGATCACCGGAGCACATATTTTTTAATTGCCCTAGAAACAGTTTCTCTCTCTATGATGTTCTACCTCTTTCTATTCCCTGTCCTACTAATTATGTGTCTCTTAACTCTTGTTATGGATACCATCTAATTGTAGAAAGCTTGTCGAATTTTATTAATACTAACAAAATTAAATTTTAGATTTTAGTGTAATGCTCTTTTGTATGTCCGCAATCTAACAATATGTTGTATGTTCAATTTACATGTACTTTCATTGTGATGTATGTTTATAGATAGCCCGGTCTAAATATAATAGTTATCTAATTGTCTGACGCAACCTCCGTTGTTTATGACTTCATTCACTTGACTTTGGCAAAATTGTGTGCACACGCATGTTGCTTTTTTAAGAAGAAGAAGAAGACGATTTGTTCAGTAATTTTACTTTCCATGATCTCCATTATACTATTCTCATCTATGACTACTGCATATTTGCAGTAATCATTTTCGAATTGTTCTAACCCAGTAATTGATATTTTTAAAGGTTGTCTGAATTTGAATGGTACACTTATTTTCCGTAGATGTTTTAAGAATATTATGGACAATCGTATTGACTAATAGGTACAATAATACAAATGGCGATATTAACTATATATAGAAATATTTCAATTAAAAAAAATGAAAATGTAACGGTTGGTATAATCAATTTATATGGTTTTCATGTTTAAATCTTATCTGAGGCAGAATCTAGCCCGTTATTTTTTTGCATATTATTATATATTTTTGGGTAATAAAACCAATTGTTATGACCAATCCAGTGCACCGTCACTTGTTTTTAATCGACACAATTCCGTAATAAGCTTAACGTACTTTTTACTAGACTACACATTAATAAGAATTATTATACAAGTTTTATACAAATTCCATTATATATTTGTCTTGGAACGGTTAAATGTTTAAACTTAATATATAAAAAATAATAAATGAATAAGCCCAGAATATAAATTAATTAGTTTATAAGAGAAAAAATATTTGAAACCAATTAAACTTAATTTAAAAATCGTTCCCATATCATCGATTTAATAAATAAACCTTATATATTATTGTTTTCCCTAAGTTTTCGTGTTTAATAGTTGTTTCGATAACATTGTTATCAATGTTATATTTATAGACACCTATTAATTCTTTAACCACCTATATTTTTATTTGTCTCTGTTGTCAGCTATTTCAAGTATGCGGTGTCCGACAAGTTCATAATTGGCAGTATGGATTAATTCCTTCGTCTGTCTTTTTGGATGAACATAATTACTACTGTCTGTCTCTGTGGTCGAGCTTAAAATACGTTATTCCTGAGTGCTCTATGTAATATTCAAATTTCAAAATTACTCCACAAAGAGTAGACTGCTTTTGTGAATATTATTGTATAGGTACTTAATTCTAGTGACGATGAATATACCAAAATGTGAATGTAAAGAAAATCGTCCACCCATCCCTGGGCGTTCAGCATGTGCCTGCAACACGAACTTACAAAAAATATCGCCTGACAGTTTCAAAATACCAGCTGTACCTTCAAACCGACCTTTGTGTACGAAATCGAACGTGAATGAAAACAAAGAGCCGTCATGTTCGACGATTAAGAATGATATGAAAAAGGATGAAAAAAAGAAAACTTGGTCACTCTCGGACTTTGATTTAGGTCGTGCCCTTGGCAAAGGTAAATTTGGTAACGTTTATTTGGCCCGTGAAAAAGAATCGCACTATGTCGTCGCTCTGAAAGTTCTTTTCAAAAGTCAGATTTTATATTCGGAAATAGAGCACCAGGTTCGTCGCGAGGTGGAGATCCAGTGTCGTCTACGTCACCCGAATATCCTAAGAATGTACGGTTACTTCCACGATGAGAAACGAGTTTATTTAATATTAGAATACGCTAAACATGGCGCTCTCTACAAATTGTTAAAAGCGCATGGGCGTTTCGATGAGAAAACTGCTTCAATCTACATAAGAGATTTAACAAAAGCTTTAATATACTGTCATTCAAAGAAAGTTATTCACCGTGATATAAAACCAGAGAATTTGCTAATCGGACACAATTGGGAACTGAAGATAGCTGATTTTGGATGGTCTGTACACTCACCGTCTTCAAGAAGAATGACTTTATGTGGCACATTAGATTATTTGTCACCAGAAATGATTGAAGGTAAACCACACAGCTATGAAGTCGATATATGGAGTCTTGGAGTTCTGTGTTATGAGTTACTCGTCGGCTTGCCTCCATTTGAAGCGAATGACTCACATCTTACATACAAGAAAATAAGATATGTTATAATAAAATATCCTGAATATATATCAGAGAAAGCCAAAGATTTAATGGGAAAATTATTAGTTATCAATCCAGAACAAAGATTATCTTTAGCTAATGTTTTAAAACATCCCTGGATACTAGAAAATGCTCCGGAAGGTGCTTCGACACCATCATTTAATGTTGAAACCAAATAATGTTATAGGACTATGTATTATTTAATTATGTTTTTCTATTTGACATGGAGATCAATGCAGTGTATAAACTTCATGCTGTGTAGCAACAGTTAGCCCAATGTATAATAATAAATTATATGTATATGTAAACAATTTTGATAGATTTGTTTGTACAGTGTCTAAAAAACAATAAACCTTGAAACTACTTTGATGATTATAATCAAGGATCATGTATTAATATTGAATTGAATTTAAGCATTTAAAACCCATTTATTGTAATTCTTGAAGTTTCCTAATTCTTAGATTAAACATTAATATTTTTATATAGGCTCTAATAACTTAATATTTGACTGAACAAGCTTAGTATGTTTTAGCATAATGTGTTAATGTAAAAAAATAAAATATTATTTATAGATATATTATTTTTTATTTTTATTCCTATAATACTCATATATAGCATATTTGTCAAAATTTGGATCCTTCATGACGATGAGATGCCAATGTATTAATTCTCCAACTAGACATATCCCACTGAAAAAGTATCCAATCCCCAAAGCAATGAATGCTCCATAAAGCTTCTTCAGATTCATTAACGCTTTGATTTCCTCTTCATTTCTATCCAGTGCTCTTATACCGCTCATTACGTCGTTCAGCCATTTCTGCACCAAACCAACTTCCACAACTCGCCTCACATAAATGTCAGCTAAAGGCTTCAGAGGGGAATTTTTATGAAGTCCAATAGAAATTGGGATTTTAAGGACACAATCCGACATAACATGCAAATTTCTTTCTGTATTGTCTGCTACAACTATGTCAGTGTTGTTCACTGTGTTGTCCACATTCTCTAGTATTAAGCCGTTCTTTTTCTTAACACTGAGATATTTGAGAAAATATTCATTATCGTAATAAGCATATACACCTTTAGCCACTTTGTTAGCAGCCTCATCAGGATCATTGATGATTTCAAATTTTTCACCAATTTTTTTAATAACATCGTCTAATGAATCATCGAAAAATTTCTTAGTTTCACTTCCCCAACCTCCGCAAGTAACTTTACTATTAACTAATTCACTCAGGGTATCTATAGTGACTCTGGGCGCTGGATTTGCAAGTATGGCCGTCATACTAGCCCTGTAGGAGACAACTAATAAGACGCAATACAGCCAGTACCATCCTGTGAGTAACCTGATAGACCAACCGGTCGGTAGCTTAGGCAGTGATACAACAAGCAACATTCCATAGGTATAAAGGATGCTGTTTATTATTTCTCCAAACAAATACAGTCCAACAGGTTTTGCATCTGCAAAATAAAGTGATTCACTGACTCGTCGGAATTTGTTGGCTTATAGTTATTTACAAGTACCTAACTTTGTAACATTTTGCAGTATATAATTTCTTATTTTATTCGACAAGCAATATTTTTAATAATATATATCGATGGTAGTTATACGCGGCTTCGGAAGTGTTTTTATATAGCAATTACTTTTAGAATCGTATACTTAAATCTATTTTTTTTTGTGTGCTAATTTACATTAAAATAATCAATTGTAAAAGTATTATTATTAAAAAGTCTTCTGCTCTAACAATTGCGAAATAAATTATTTTATTATAAAATGACAGCAGAATTGCGAGAAATTTGTTTCTTTTTTAAATATACAATTTTTATAGCACAAAAAATTAGCATGTATTTTTTTTATAAAAAAAGTCCAGACGTTTTTGAGTTAAATTAGGCCTCTGTATTAAACTAGCTTCTACCCACAATTTTGTCCGCATTGAATAGTTACTTTGGCCTACAGAAGCTCTCAGAAGAAAAAAACTCGGTTTTGAAACATTCTTCATTAGTCCTCCACTTCTATTGCTCTTAACGTGATCATATATAGCCTATTGCCTTCCTCGACAAATAAGCAATATAACACTGTTTTTTTTACAAAACGGTATTGAGGGTCCTGAGATTAACGCGTTCAACCCTACAAATACAGCTATACAATATTAGTATAGATTACTACTCATCTCTCGTACTTAATTCGGGACATCGAGGACCCGATTAGACCTCCCACGGCAGCGGCTCAAGCCTAGGTTCGATCCCTCGGTAGGGAGCCCTTGAGCGCGTTGCTTGCGCGATACGGTGACACACAAATATACATCACTGCTACAACACTACACGATCACCCCCACACACGTGCACGCCTACACGCTTACACATGAAAGTGGAAGGGTTTACTTTTTCCCTTATCGAACTGAGGAACTCTCAATTTTCCGATAATAAATATATGGAGGAGTTGTTGAGGCGTGTATGCTTGGTACACATATACGTTTCAACAACTCATACACATATGAATAGTTAGCTAGGTTAGCTGAGATAGGTCGCGATTTTGCATGCAACAGGCAACAGCCAAGCCGAGGTGCGCCGTGCACCCTTGAGCTGGTTGCCATAATGAAATCGGCTGAGTGCCTTAAGCGCTCGCCTTAGTAGTCCGGTGAAGCTGTTAAGACTTTGCTGGGTAAATAGCGTAGACTTTTCGAAAAAAAAAAAAAAAAAACGGGACATCGTTTAAATTACAATTACTTTTGATAGAGTAGACCGATTTTAATGAAACAAAGACTGTTGAGGATATGCTTTATGATTTTGAGGGCGTATTGTGGACCCACTACTTTAGCAGTGATGCGTGTTTTATTAATTATTTCTAAACACCTGCAACATTTTTTTTTTCACGAAAATTTAAAAAGTACAAGCATGTTAGATTTACATTTTTATTAATGTATAGAAGATGCCATTACACAATTTGGAAAATAAAATGGTACATAGCTACAAATAATTTGTCTAAATACCCACCATGTTCAACTTTTTTTTCTCTTGTATTTTTAAATTTGCCAGTGTCAGTATGATCGTTTCTATACTCTTGAAGACTGATGTAATATCTTGCCAATCCATAGAATATAGATCCCGTAATCAGTAAAACAAGTATAACAGTGATCCACAAGTATAGCCTGGTATGCATTTACAAAAAGATATACCACATTATGTAATATAACTTTAAAATAACCGTTAAGTTAGATACTAACACATTTTTTTCATTCCTATTCATCATGGCAATATGTTTTCAATCCATCTCATCGCTTTGGACTTGGGGTACTGCTAAGCGTTTAATAATTGATCTATGCATTAAAAAATATAAATCACTAGGTTTTACCCGTGGCTTTGCTCGTGTTTATGTATCTCTGACAACAAATAAACCAAAATTTCATATCTATTCGTTTAGTAGTTAAGATTAGAAAACGTAACACACAAACTCACATTTGTATTAATACTATTAGTTAGGATATACTCATACTGTCAATTATTATCTTAACAATGTACTTTATGTAGAGTGTAAAGAACATAATCACACCGTTTGCCCCACTTCTCCACGACAAAACAACATAAATAGCTGAATACGTGTTTATAAAAATTGTGGGTTATATAACTCTATTATATATTATACTAGCTGTATCCGCAGCTCCGCACGCGTTTTTTTTTAATTGTATTAAAGAATTATGAAATTGTGAGACTATATACAATTATAGAAATATTCTTTAAAAACAACTGTGAGTACGAAACTCACGCCACTTACAGTAATATGTAATGTATACATTAGTTATATATATACTAACAGTGTGCCAAATGAGTTTTGTCATCAGCAGCGTATTTGGTACCTTACCCCATCATATAATTACCTCAGTGCTCCCTTACACTGTGTTAAGGCACGAATGAGACAATTACTTAAAATGTTATTATAAAGATTTACATCTACACTACATTTAATATACTTTTCTATTGTAAAAAAGATTTTGTGACTATTAAAAAATAAACGCTTTTCTATTCCGCAAGAAATTATATAATGGAGCTCTTTACGTAATACATTTATGGTCTAAGATCTTATTAGGAAGACCTCGTCTATCTTCAAAGTTACTAATAATTATAATGACGAATTGTAATCAATAAGTTGATAATTATGTTTCTAATTAAAAATAAAGAATGAGTTGAAATCTTGCTAAATTTCATACAGACAAAGTCGCAGTTAACAGCTAGCCTAAAATAGAATAACTTAAAGTATTTTTATAAGGTTCGCTGTGTACCAGTGAAAGTCGGTCTAACTGTTTTGGAGATGGCAATGCGGGTGAAGCCACGGTTAATAACAAGTATATATTAAAATTGCTTGAATTAATTTTTATAAAGCCAGCTATTGGGCAATGAAAGTTTTGTGAAGATAGGTCTTACCGTTTTGGAGATAGTACTGCGGGTGAAGCCACAGTTAACAGCTAGTATAAATTTAAATTACTTGAATTACTTTTTATAAAATCAGCTATCTACCAATAAAGTTTCTTGAAAATCAATCAAATCATTTTAGAGATAGTACTGCAGGCAAAGCCACGGTTTACAGCTAGTCTAAATTAAAATACATGAAATTACTTTTTATGATATCTGCTATCTGTTGGTTAAAGTTTTGTGAAAATCGGTCCATCTGTTTTGGAGATAGCATTGCAGACAAAGCCGCGGTTAAAACTTAGTCTAATTTAGAGTAGCCTATGTCACCCTTGTAACTTCAACTATCTGCCAGTGAAATTTCCATCAAAATCGGTCCAGCCGTTTCGGAGATTACTCGGAACAAATAGACAGACAGACCGACAAAAATTAAAAAAAAATTGCATTTTTGTTCAGTAGCGTGTATACGTTCATACCTAGTCAGTGATTTTTTTTTATTTCGCTGTTACATACAGACACTTCATTTTTATTATATGTATAGATTAAATATACTTTTATAATATATTGAATATACTATATTAAAGTAAGCTATCGTTTAGTTTTTTTTTTATAATTTTGTTTATATAGATTTACTAGTTGTGGCTTAGTTGCAGTTACATGTTGAATTAAAATTATGATAAATTATTTGGTATAATGGGGTAGATAAATTACAGTTGAAAAAGAAATTCAAAATCAGAACATTATGCCATCTATGACATATCTATAACAGTCGCCATCTATTCAAGACTGTTTAAACTTATAATTAAAAACAATAATCAACATTGACGATTATTAAATTTGTAATTAAAAAATATCGAGGCCATTAATCGAAGGACCAATCATCCTATTTTTCAAGTAGGACAAAATTATACATAAATGCCAACTTTCATGGAAATCGGTTGAGTAGTTTCATTTTTCTTCGTGGACAAACATCATGACACTGTATTTTTATTTATTTAGATAAAGTCTTGTTACTTTGTGGTTTATAAAAAAAAATATTCTATTGTGAATATCAAAGTATACTCACTTAAAGGGCAAGATTAGTGTCATCCAGGAGTTATCAGTTAATGCTTCCGGAGTAACGAAGGTCCAACATTGAGTCGTGTACGGAACACTTAGATCCGACAGTTCGAGGTAATAAGGAGTGTATTGTAAGTTAGCCAAAGCAACATCAGCTTTCCCATTCACCATTTCACCCAAGAGACCCGAGAACGAGCCATTTGATTGCTTCTGACCCCATTTGTGAAGATCAACGTTCGTCGGTTGATACAAATTGGTTTTAAAGTTCATTTTGTCAGCTAATGTCTTTAAGATCTGTTGGTTGTATAACAGATATGTATATTAGCTATGTAGTTTTTGCCTTAAAGAGTAACAAACGTCTAATCATTTTAACAAACTTTCCCGTTTTCAAGTAATACTTATTTCATAGCGTATTAATTGTGGTATATATATTTAGGACTTTGCGTTACAAACTGAACTAAACCCAATTTTTATCGTTGATATAACATGTTTAACTTTTTCATACACCGAGAATGAAGTTTAAATTTTACCGTTCATAACGTTTGTAGTTTTTAACCGACTTCAAAAAAAGGAGGAGGTTATCAATTCGTCTGTATGTTTTTTTTTTTTTCTTTTTTTTTATGTTTGTTACCTCATAACTTTGGACTGGCTGAACCGATTTTTTTGTATAATCTATTTTACATATACAAAATTTTAAAATATTAGAAATTACTAAAATTGGATACGTATTTATATCTAAAATTGTATTCTGCGCAATTGTATTTAGAGCGACTGAAAAGTTTAACAAAGACTGCATAATAACTGCCTTATTAATTCAATTAGTTCCGACCTTGATCTCTTTAACCGCTGATATCATTGCTATGACGGTTTTGGGAGATTTGAATATAAATATATACCAACACTAACTTCAATCTCAACGCCTCCAATTTGATTTGTTTCGCTATCTTGCGTCACGACTACAGACGGCACATGATCCAAGTATAATACATTCAGTACAACACCGTTCAAGTTACTGGTTTTATCAAAGAACAAACGTCGATTGTAGTGAAGTTTCCCATTTCTCCAGACATCCACCCTGCGAGGGACCAATATTCCCTTCAAAGCGCAAAATAATTAAAAACATTACAACATATAAAAAAATAAGGACTGCTGACAGTAATTATAACGCAAAACAATGAAATTACCGTGTTTTATAACTTTTCAATATCCATATTGATTACTAGCCTCTGCCCGCGACTTCGTTCGCGTGGCTTAGACATATTAACACTAACACACAGCAGTTCTTAAAAAGAAAAAACATCCCGATTTTGAAACATTTTTCACCTGTACTCCGCTCCTATTGGTCCTAGCGCGATGATATATAGTCTATAATCATTCTCGATGAATGAGCTATATAACACTGAAAGGATCATTCAAATCGGACCAGTAGTTCCTGAGATTACCCCCTACAACGTCACAACGTAACAAACTAATCTTAACCTCTTTATAATATTAGTATAGATAGTGTGAATGGCAATATTCAAATTTCTGGATTTGTTTCGTTATTAACATTAGTGTGTCTTCATAGTTATTGGTACTCGGCGGTAGTCCGGTGAAGCTGTTAATACCTTACTGGGTCAATAGCGTAGTCATTTCGAATTAAAAAAAAGATACTCGGAGTAATAATTATATACATTTATAAGGTCTGTTAATAAATGAGACGTATGATGAGTTGCAAAATATCGATATTACATTTGCAAAGGCCGTATAATACACGTCGCTAGTTTGACGCAAGCCGCGCAAGCACAATACAGCCGGTCATGCTTACGCAGCATATCATGACGCGAAATTATAAATTTGTTTCCTACCGAAAATACCGCTTAATGCGCCTAAAAAAGTTTTCACCTTATAAGTTAATATAAAATAATCAAAAAGTTCTTTTACCTCTATTGAGTTGGGAAATGGAACAGTTGACAGATCGAACCAAGTCTTACTTCTCGGAATCCCATTTATTTTCCTGTGATATCTAACGAATATAATGTTTACTATACGTTTCCAGAGATAATGTAGATCGCTGTGAAATAGCCTAATATCGTGAAGCATCACGTACTTTGCCCTTGGGTCCAATATTCGATGGCTGTGGAATAAACGTGATTAGATATAAGGCTCTCTCTGCTAGAGCACAATGGGTAGCATGTATTCGACCACTGTTTCTTGGGGGACACCGCGAGGCTATCAGAACTATTGACATCTGACCATAGATGTAGACCTAATGATGCACTGGTCAACAGACTGTTGGCAGCATAAGTTTTAAAAAACATACCGTATTTGTTACGATTTTCCAAAAACATAAACAATAACAAATTGTATTCGATTATGATTAAAAAAAATGCTTAGATGTTTAATGACATAATCCACCATATAAAGATATGTGTCTTAAAAAAGCACCTGAGAAGTTAATGAAATATGCGACTCATGAAGCTCTTAAGTGTCGTATGATCATTGAATAAATGAACCAATGAAGAAAAGTAAAAATTTAATAGACTTTCCATTTGGGGAATTTCATACCAACTATAATTATCTGCATTAAACACGAAACTACTTCTGCCGTCTGTTAATGCCACATTAAATTGGTATTTGGAGTTAGAGTAATACTTGTCATCCAATTGCTAAATGGACTATTTAGGTATATAGATACACTCATTAAAAAAGTCTAAGCAACATGTACTAATTTAAATTTTAGGATGGTTCTTCACATTATAACGTTGTATTTTAGTTTTAAAATAATATCTTTAGGGTTCTATGATGTAAAAATAACAGCTGTTATGTTTATAAGTTCTTTTAATAACAGAAATGAACAATATTAGAATATACTGTAGAAACTAAGATACATAAGAAACTAAACTTTATTTTTTTACAAAATGAAATTTCTAAAGAAAATGTATTTTATTGTGAAAGAATAGAACAATTTAATACAAAGTATGGTCTCCTCTGCTATTCAGAACTTGTCGGCAACGATTATTCATTGAATTAATGAGACTGTTTATGTCATCTTGTGGTATTCGCTCCCAATGGAATTGTAGTAAATCCTTCAGCTGTTAGGTTGTTGTCGCTCCATCCAAGTCCTTCAAAACACGTCTCTGGAGCATGTCCCATGCGTGCTCGATGGGGTTGAGATCTGGCGATTCTGCAGGCCAGGGCAATACCCAGATGTTCTCCGTTGCAAAGTATTCACTAGTTCGCCAAGCTATATGTGAACGCGCATTGTCATGCATTAACCTAAAATCGAAGCCAAAGGTTCGTGCAAATGGGTAGACAAAAGGTCTGAGAATATCCTCAATGTAATTTTCAGCATTCATGTTTCCATTTACAAAAGTTCATTTCATTCATTCATTTTTTCAGTTCGCCTGTTCTTCATAATACCCGCCCATAACATAACTGTTGAGCCGCTGAATGGATGAACTTCCTGAACGCACCTGAGCCTTTCAGTATTTCCGGGCCGACGATATACTCGCACCCTTCTTGTATCAGGCTTAAACCCGAATCGCGACTCATCGGAAAACATAATCTTATCCCATTGTTCCTGGGTCCATGTTATGCGTTCTCTACACCGTTCATATCGACGAGCGCGATTCCCGTGACGTATCGGTGGGCACCTGATTGGGCGTCGAGCTCGTAGGCCGTACTCATGCAGTCTATTTCGCACAGTTTGAGGACTTACTTACATCAACACCACTTGAAATTTGTAGCCTCAAACTTATCTCTCGAGCGGTTAGCATATGCTGGCGTCTTGCAGTCAGTTGTATGTACCGATCTTGCCCAGTGGTTGTACTCCATTTACGGTCTGGATGCTGTTCAGCGGGTTGTCCTGTATTATCGTAGCGCTGCCAAAAACGACAAATAACACTTCTATGAATGCCAAAATGTCGAGATACCCGAGATTGATTACTTCCCGCTTGCAACATCCCTACAGCTCTTTGCATTTCATCTGCCATCAAATGACGTCGCTTCATGACGTAAAGAATATCTAACAATTCAATTTTGTCGCTAACTTTATTTAAATGGTTGGTAAAATTATAAAATCAAGACTAAACGTAGCAATTAAAACGCACTTAAATTCAGACAAATTCGCAGTCATTTGAATTTTATGAAAAAACAAAACATAATCAAATTTTTTTTTACAACCATCCAGTATGTCATCAATAACAAAAAAGTTTACTTACCTACGCGCTTTGTTTGAGTAAATACTTAGAAATTAATTAATATAAATGGTAAAATTTGTAATATCACGCATGTTGCTTAGACTTTTTTGATGTGTGTTTTTATACAAAACATGAAAATACCTGTCTCCAAACCTCAGTAACCTCGATGCTTGCAGGCCGTTAGCTAAGAGAATGATATAAACACTACAACCGTCTTTTCTGGCTGCTCTCAAAGACTCGAGCATATAAAAGTCAGGGCATAGCAAATCATCGTATTCCTCTACTACGACCTAGAACGTAGATATTCAGAATTAAAGAAAGAATGCGATTCTAAAAATCTTTCTTCTGGTCTTTTTTCAGTAGAACGGGAGATCATCGCCATTATGCTGTATTGTGGAGCCTATCAACTGCTGGATATAATACACTGGTTAACCCGGGAAGTGAACGTAAAGCGAACGGCCTATTGTACTAGATTACATATAGTTCTGCGGCCTGGAAAGATGACAGGATTTTCGCTAAGCGCATAGAGTTACAAGAGATTTTATACAAATTATAGAAATACCTAGAAGGATGGAGTAAGCTTTGTTTAGTTTTGATGACAAGGGGAAGGCTCGAAATGAGTAAAATTCTACTTGCGACATAAACGGCTCCAATGGTAAGAAAAATGCATTGGAATTTACTCGAGAGATTGAAAATACGTCCACTAGAACATTTTTTCTTCTTCACCTGTTTCATTAATATTGATCATATTAGCCTACGAATATTGTTTACTTTGGGCACCATTATTTTTCCATTTTTGTATTTAATTTAATCGCGGTTAAAAGAGTTGACCCTTCTCCTGACTCGTAATCAATGGATATTCATTTAACCAACTTCAATTTGAACCTAATTCTACCCATCAAAATTTACCAACCTCCACTTCACCTTTGGAACATGGATAATATGGACCCCAATAGAATTTTATTTAGAATAAGTGTTCTGACACATCTAAAAGGATGTAAGCCCTTCCCCTAATGAAATCCTAATTTTGTCATTCGCTTCTAATTTCACCGCTAAATATCCAATTCTTAACAATAAAATCTTTGATATAGATCTCTTTCACACGGGGTCTCTCAAACTCATGAAAGTTATCACCAGTAATTTTTTTAGGTAATTCTACCAACTCGTTTGTACGTAAATAATATTAAATGGGCTTATTTATATTGGTTCTTTGGTTAGCTGTATTATCACCTTTTACCCTAAGATAGAATAACTTGGATGAATTATTTAAATACCATAACAAAAGGAATCAAAAACGTATTCTTAAACAGTCCTCCTTCAAACGCATTTAAATAGACGGAATCACAGATTATAGTCACACAAGTGATTTCGTATCCTTGTCCCAATCCATTCAGAATATCCGTAAGCACATTCCCCAATTCTGTTAGGTCCTGTGTATCTTGTAATATGATATCACCAGTAGCTCTAAAAATGAAATAGATTAAAATATTTGACAGATAACATAATTTAGTCACAGAAAACTAATAACTACACTTACGTTGATTGAAAAAGTACTAGAACAAACAGTTTTATTACGATGTTCATTATTTCATTTCTCTGATTCTTTGTTACGGTATATTAATAAAATCTCCTCTTTTAATAAAATCTTTGATCATCAAAAACATGTAAATTCCACGATGAAATTCATTGGATTGACTCCAATCTTGGAACTAAATTCTAAAAGAATTATTTTAATCAAGTGATCGACAGATCTCATTGAATATGTAAGAGTCAATCACACGAGTTAGCTTCCAAAGTGGATCATTAAATATTCAAGATAATTCGAATTAAAAAGAGTATTATCAACATTGTCGGACACCATGCCAAAGGACGCAAGCTCAAACTTTGACAACAAAATATGGAGAGTAGAGATAAGGGAAAACTATCTCACATGTAGGACATGTTGAAAGTGTCCAGCTCTAAGCATTAAATAATAATTCCAAGACTGTCCAAAATGGCGTCAGCATAGTGAATAGTTAAGGATAGTCCTAAATTATCTTGTAAATGGAACCTAAAATAACTGCTCTAAGAAAACGTGTCAATTTTTGTGAACAATTTCTGTGAAGTGTAAATAAAATGTTTAGCGATTTTTTAGTGTTTTTGCTTTTATATAAGTTATTAATGAATACTATGGAGACAATAAAGAAAATAGGAGGAAAAATAACTATAAAATAATAAAAAAAAACTCGAAACTCTTTATTGAAAAATATATTATAAATAACAATATAAAACAATGACCGTAAATTAATCTTCTATTTCAATATTAAAAAAAAAAAACAATAACCCAAAGATTATTCTTAACAAAATATAATTCAATCTAAAAATAAATAATATCACTGTTATTCATATTTATCATAAGCAATGTTTCCTGTATATAGATGTACTTATTTAATATATGAAGTAAAACTTGTTTTGAAGTGATCAAGTTAATTTTACTCTTTCCACCAGTTACTTTTATTATTTTAAAATATAACGACATGTATGATAAAAGAACTTGCATTTCTGTCACATGTTAAGAGTATCATGCGTTTTTTTTATGTAATATATCTATAGCGGCGAGTCAGACTGTTCCTGTGGCGACGTGTTTTAATCGTATAAAACATTTTAATTTTTGTATTTGATTAATATAAATTTTTATTAGGTAAACAGTCATCCTATTCTTAAAACATTTTTAATTATGCTATATTTATTTCCCAGCGTAAACTATCCTTTTATGCATATTACCAGAACAAAATAATTTCGATGTTTCACATCTGCAAAGCGCTCCGCGATGGCACAAATTCTTTTACAGTATTAACTTTTTTTTAAAACATAAATCGCGTTTTAATTAAATCTTTTAAAAACTTTTTATATAAAACTATTCTCCCGTATTATAAATCACTTAATTAATAAATTTACATAAATATCTCTAAAATTAATGTACTGCTATATAGTATAGCGAAGTACTTGAGTTATTTCGTCTTTTATTTAATACGAGTATTTCACATTTTTACCGTCTACTTATAATTGGTATACTTAAATTTTGTATACAATTAATTTAAGCCCTGTTTTGATGAAAAACATCTACCTCCTCTTAATTCTACTAAATAATTGATAGCATTTACGTTATTCATTTAGAAGGTGGTAGTTACTGTCGGTCAGACACATCATCGGAACTTTCCTCTGGTTGTATCGGTTCTCCGTTCCACTGGATTGAGCGTCGGAGTTGAAGCAGTCGCTGTGGCCGAAAACGGCCGGGAGTATACATACATACATTCATTTATTCCCGTCACAAAGTAGCTGCATTCTCTATTAGTCCGAACATTATATTTGGTAATACATAAATTATAAACCATGCAAAAACGCTGTACAGACAAAGTTATATATACATATATAACTCTTCAGGAATACCAACTTATTAGTGATCAATATTGGAAGTATTATAATCAGGCATGTAACATGTCCCATATCACTGCTATTTTTCACGTGATGAAAAATAACTTATCACACAAAAATATTAATTAGTATTGCTGGTAGTATTTATTGTAAAACATAAAAATTGTGCGTCTTTTCTACATTAGACAGAAGAGCGATTTGGGCCGAAGTTCCTTCTGTATTTAAACGAGAAGTTAAAAAGGAGTAAGCGTTAAAACTTCATTCTTATAACGATAACAAATTAACGCTACAACAATGTGATAATAATCTTAAAATATAGCAGATTTTAATTATACATTTTAATCATCTGCTAAATAACAGTGATGAAAAAATAATCATTTCACTATTATACAATAATTTTAAAATAGATATAACTCCAAGACTGACTGATTTTATTCAAGTTGGTTTATATATATATTTAGGCGTTTGCTAATAATTGCATGTTTACAAAACATAAGAACACAATTACTTACATAAAATGTGAGATATAATAATAACCTTAAAATACAGCAAATTTTCATTAATAACCTGTGAAAGAGCAGTTTTAAAAAAAAATACTACAATATTTTTACAATACCTATAACTTCCATTACTTAAATTTGTTTGAGTCGGATTATACATATTTCAGCTAAGTTTATTTATATTTGGGAGTAAATGCAGGTCCCAAAAGTAGTCACATCAGATGTGAGGGAAAAAAATAGAGTATCTTCTTCTTTTTCTAGAGCTTCGATGGAGCATAGGAGGTCCAGTGGACCACGTCTTGCCACCATTGAGGACGTGTTAATGCTTCAGGGTTTGTCATCACGTTATTCTGTATATGCTTGTAGGCCTAAAATATATTGTAACCAATAAAGAATGAGGCTCATTTACATAGTCCTGATGTTTTCAACGGAGTTCAAAACTGTTGTGTATAAAATTTAAAATCTACTACATGACATTTCAAGATCCCGTTTTTTTTGATCAGATTATGCTATTGACCTTAGCAAGGTCTTAACAACTCCATCGGACTACTTATGATCCCGCTAAAATCTCAAACCTATATTATTGATGTCAAACAGGTATAGGCGGAGGGTAAATCTGATTGTTGGCGTGGCGACGCAAAACACGAACATTACACTATTAACGAAATACTCAAAAACATTTACAACTCTCTCTTGTAGGCCACTTGTTCTACCAGAGTTACTTGGCACGCGCCGAGGACCTAGCGCCCTTTGATAAATGCCGCCAAACACATCGCGCCTGCGCCTAGATGAATTTATGTATTTTGTATTTAATAAAAATGGATATTTATGTAATAAAATAAATAAACAGTCATTATTTTATTGAACTAATTTGTAATTTTTATAGCTTTATCTTTTCATTATGCCATAACTGATTCCTGTTGTAATCTGTTCTTTTATGCATATAAGTTATACAAAACAATTGTGATGTTTCACATCTGCCAAGCGTCTCGTGGCGGTTGAATTTTTTTATATGTATTTAAAAAGGTTTAGCTACTGTTATCGAAAAGAGCGCTTAAAACCCCTTACGACTTCATTAGAATACGTTGTTTTTTTTTTACTTTATATAAATACTAGCGGGTTCAGCAAATGTTATCTTGTACTATCTATAAAAAAACCCTTGACAAATTGTATACCTACACCATTCTTATGAATCACTTTATCCACTGGTGAAAATCGCATGGAAATCCGTTGAGTAATTTTTGAGTTTATCACGAACATACAGACGCGGTGGGGACTTTGATTTATAGGTACTATGTAATGATTATTTAGTATTTGATATATATATATATGATTAGTTGAAATTATTAAAACTGAATTATTCGTGTAATGGCAATTAATAGAATAATTGGCATATATTTTTTTTTATATCAAAGGAGGCGAAAGAACTGGTGGGTCACGTGATGTTAGGTGATCACCACCGTCCATAGACACTAGCGACATCAGGAACGTCGCAAGTGCGTTGCCAGTCTGTATATGGGAGGAGGGGGAGGGGAAGGAAAGGGAAAGAAGGAAAGAGGAAGGGACGTGGGCCTCCGGCTCTCTCACTGACCGAACGAAACACAACAATGCAAGCACTGTTATTTCAAGTCGGTTATCTGTGAGAGAGGTGGTACTACCCCGGAGGAGCCGACCCATTCATGCTGAAACCAAAAATAGCTTCAACGGGGCTCTTCCACCTACAAAACTCTAATATATAAAATAGTTTGCATAGTTCGGGTTACTAGCTGCTAACTGGAGCCTTATGGGATTAAGCTCGCTAATGTATAGACCCGAAAAACGCAATAGAGTATTCATCCATTTTAATTCGCACATAAAAATATTTAATCGATACTAACTTCTCCATCGGCTCTGCCCAAGATCGATTTTAGGCAGAAATCAGGTGGAGCCAGCGTGTCCACCAGCGCCACCGACTCCGGCGCTACACATGAGCACAGCTCCAGGATGCCCTCGCGGAGGAGCAGGCCCTCGCCGCCCGACAGGAACCCGCCCTGGAACACCCTCACAGCGTCTAAACCATTTTTCAACTAAAACTTCCTTACGCACGCTCAACTTGGGGAATAAACTGGTGAATGTGTCATGACAGCGTTACGAAATCGTGTGATCGCGCGAGACGAACGAAACTTGAGAGGGAGATATAAAATTAGTGAAGATAGAAAGAGTAACGTTTCGTGTTATCAATAAAAACTCAGAACAAATTTAAATATTTGTAGAAGTTTAACATATATAAATTATACACAATAGCAACATTTATGGAGGATACTCTGCACTCGATTCTCGTCCTAAATCAATAAAAAAAATAAATGCCTAATTTTTAACCTAATTATGTAGAAAAATACAAAAATTATACGCAACTCTCTTCGCTTCTATCTTAAAGCACAGTGTCAATGACCGTCGGATGATTTCACTTTCACTTGAAAGTAAACGTCGGAATAGCATGAACAAAACAAAAGGATTTTCTGGCCGTTTAAACATCGAATGTTATTACTCTGAGTCGCCCCTTGCAGCTTTCGGTACCGGTCTTTGCACCTAGGTTTATTACGTTTGTGTTTATAATTTTAGAAAATCTTAAGCAATCTTTATCTTAGGTTCTCTGTGTTCTTAATTAATATTATGTGATCATGAATTATTATATCCTAGAATATTGCGTTTAATCTTTCATCTGGTGTATACATATAGATGGAGTTAAAGAAGTTTTATTATAGTCGTGTGGTCTAAAACACACTCGTTTTTTTTTTCAAGCTGACTACGCTATTGGGCTGACTTACCTTCATAATTTCACCTGACTAAACATCAAAACCGAAATATACCGATAGCATAGGAAAAAATTGAGATGTTACATTTCAAAATGAGTTAAATTCAATTGTAATCGTTCATATAATATGTTAATTTTTTTCATATTACCAGATTTTATACAGCGAGAAAGGAGATCAAAAGTTGCCGTTTATAGTTGTTTTTTTTTTGTTTTGTTATGATCCTCATATTTTAAATGCACAAAATTTGAAGATTTTGAAAAATAACGTAACGGAACGGCTAAAATTGTATTTAGCTCATTTCAATTCATCTATAATATAAAAATGAATATCTGAATGTGTTGCTAAGCGCAAATCTCGAAGACAGCTAAACCGATTTCGATCATTCTTTTTTTGTTGTGTTTTCATATAGTTAGAAGGTTCTTACACAAAAAAAAAACTTTCGTGTATTGTTTTTATATTTCTATCTATATTTTATCCCTATTTCTCTGTCTCAGTGATATCACTAACTTTTTTTCTAAAAAATATAAAGTAATTTAAATGCTTTAGCAAAGAACATAGATGACGT
>JACEII010000003.1:2013144-2043637 GCA_014332785.1 Antheraea mylitta
GTTAAAAACAAGTCTAAAGGCAATTCAGTACAAACGATGTGCGATAGGTGGCGTTAAAATAAATTAAGTAGATTCAATTCTACCCTCAACTAGATCAATAAATGAGTCACTTTAAAATAAAATGATACATTTACATTTTCATTACTTACAATGTAGAGTGTTGCCAAGTGTTTCTCCAGTAAAAATGCACCGTAGAGTGAAACTAGCTTCAACAGCACTTTCCTACACGCGATGTCCTCAAACTCAACCGCAGTCGTGTAGAAATTATTCAGTACATAATTCTGTAACACATTTAATGATATTTAACTTGACATTACAGTAACGTAAACCAGTCACAGAATTTGGAGTGTCATGATTTGATGACATTCCGGTTGTATTTAACCTCTGAACTGTCCATAACCACAAAGAATGCAGGTACCTACCTCATGAGACACAGTTCAATATACTGTTGGCAGTATAAGCTTAAATAAACCTGATATACTATAAAACTTGAAAAAAAAAAATGTATTGTAAAATCAGAATCTTTATGCAAAATGTACCTACTCTTAATTTTTTTTTTTCATTTGTACCTACTTTTTTCTATTGTAACGGGTCGGCAACCTTTACTTATAAGAACCATAAATATTATGAGGATATTGGTGCGGACAACATTTTATCTAATAAAATTTTTTGTTGATAAAATTAATTCTTTATTTATTTATTTTTTATTATATCAAAGGAAGCATACGAACTGGTGGGTCACATGATGTTAAGTGATCACCACCGTCCATAAACACTAGCGACATCAGGGACCTCGCAAGTGCGTTGCCAGCCTGTATATGGGAGAAGGGGGAGGAGAAGGAAAGGGAAAGCAGGAAAGAGGAAGTACCAATCTCATTATACATTGTTACTAGATGGCGCTACAGCACATCAACTTTTGTACTCTCCAATCAAACTGCATGAAAATACATACGGCTACCTACATATTTCAACACCAAATACATTTTCACTACCATCTTTGCTTCAAACTATTTATTACAAAAAATTGGAATTACAAATAAGAGACGCATGCATACTATAAATACATTAAAGGAAACGCATACCTCTCCATAAATAATCGATAATGACACTGCATTATAAGATTGTGAGTCGTTTTTCGCTTGGAAATTGTCTTTACCAGCAGATTTCAACTTGGATACCTTCTCGTAAGTCATCTTGAGTGTATAAGCAGTTAACCACTTATACATGTGAATCAAATCTGAAAGAAAATACTCGTATCGAATATATCTCCATCATGTAGTGATGAGCATTTATTAATACTTTTGGGCAATGAAATAAAGTTACCTTACCAAAATGATATTTTGACAAAACAAATGGTACAATAACGCACACATACGTAAAGTGAAATTGTAACGCCACACAGCCTTTGATTAAATGTGGAAATAAGATGGCATATTCTCAATATCGATGGGCAAAAAGAAATAGTTGTATTTTACTTAGGTACGGGCGGATTGACGTGTTAGTTAGTCAAAAATAAGCTAACTAGCCAAGTTTTAACAAGGCGCTGTCGAAGCACTTATGACGTACCTATCTATATGGTTATAATATCATTGCTTTTAGTTTATTTGACCTCATATAGGTTAATGGTAGGTATCATACGTAATATAGCTTAGTTGTTATGAATGAATGGGAAATGATGGCCAGGTAGGTAAATTCAGAAAAGTCAAAATTTTCAATATTGTCAACCTCCGTCAGGTTGAACAGTCAACCAAGGAACGCGTTTTTTAAATTATTTTTCATATTTTAGTTACTAATATTTCGCTTTCTCTCTGTTACTAGTTTCAAATTTAACTTTTTCAGGTACACCTTGTACAAGTAAAATCAAATGTTTTCTCCTGCAGTGAAATGTGATAGCCGCCAATCGATTCTAGGCGGAAGTGCAAAGTTACGTCTACTAAGATATCAATCAAATCGAATTACAGTTTATTACAAAACATTAATAGTTACAGTCGATTTTAGTCGATGCACAGTGAAGGAGGCAATTTCCAGACACATTGAGAATCATAGACGTGGACTTTACACGTCAGTCGTATGTAATCACCGGCGACCGGAAACTGACCGACCTATTGATCGATTTTGTTCACCTCCCGCATACAAATAGAAAGAGTCGCATTTAAAATGATCAATTTATGGTTGTGTCAATATTTCAATACGACATTCGATAGTAAATTTATTTAGAAATATATGTTTGTGTACTGTACAAGTTTTGGAGTTTCACCAGTACCAAATCAGATGTTAACTGGTATGTGGTCGAAGATAGTAAACACACAAAATCTAAAAAACTGGTTATCAAGTGCAGAGTCCGAAACAAACTTAAAGGGGCTTGGCGATAGATTCTCAACTTAAGGGTAGCTACCCGATTACAGAACAACCTACAACAATGCTATGGTATCATTACGATGTTTTCCTCCACCAAAAAACTCCGACACACACGCTCATGTCGATCGATACAATCTTTCATCGCCCTATCACCCAAAACAAAAGATATTCAATTTAAGGCCTAATAAGGCGCTTATGAACGTCATAACTATGACTGGTTCAGAGAGATAACCAAGTTATCGAAAAGAACCGGTAAGAAACTCGATCGACTTAATCAATATAGACATATATATATATATATATACAATACATCATACAATCGTTTTTAGTGGATGCCCAGAGAAGAGTCAATTCCAGACATCACTATTGTTCACATATTGATCAATTTTATAATAGCCTTTTGACACCAACACCCACTTGACGCAGCACTTAAACTTACAGTCCGGTAAATCGGTAATATGCTTTGGGACTCTATTATAAAACCTAACACTTACTTCAAAAACTATTACTGGTTTCATTAATTCTGAAACATGAGATGACTACTTTGTCACAACTGAGCCATCACCGCTTCAAATCTTGATCTGTTAGAAGAAAATCATGAATTTTAAGATACGTTGAGGAAATAGAACTTACTAGAAGGTTCAATCATATCAGGGACAGTCTTCCACTGGCATTTCTCTTGGAGCAGTTTATCAGCATTGTCAAGGAAACCCAGAGTTCCTAATGGACTGTCACGAACAGCTTCATGTCTCTTGGGCCAAATGTTGAGGAGCCAGTTGCTGGTCTGCTGGAGGAGCAGGCTGTTCTCCCCTTCGTACGTGCAATTCGCGTCGTTGTCATTCCGAAGGTCGCCCAAACAAGCGGCTACAGTTTAGGACATTAAAAGATTAAATAGAACATTCGAGATTATTACAGAAAAGTCGATATAAAGTCGTCCTGATTAAACTTTTTACAATTTTAACAATTGCCTTGTTACATTTTAAGATGAGCTAAATCCAATTTGAAACGTTCATATAACATGTTTTATTTTTTTAAGATTTCCTTTTTTTTATACACCGAGAACGAAGTTTAAATTTTGCTGTCCATAAGGTTTTGTTTTTTTAATAATTTTTTTGAAAAAAAAAACTTAAAATATTAGGAACGGCTAAATTTAAATTTTAACTCATTTTGAAGTGTAACAACTCAATTGTAAAGATAAAAATCCACATTTTTTTTTACATACGCCAATATTCAAGAGTAGGATCAAATTATTCGCATTTTATATCGAATATCATTTTATTCCATTCGATTCAAACATTGTCCTCACAGACCCAATTTATGTACATATTTTACAAATTAATTATAAAACAAATATTTAAAATATCTACACACTTGCCACGGAGGAGATCTTATAAGAATACATGCATACAGAATTACAAGAATATGATTAATAATTCTAACGTCTAGTGTATTAAATGAGTTGTAATAACCTTCACACATAATTCAAATGCTATACTTTAAGCTTTTTTTTTTAAACTCTTGTTTCAAAGATCACAATTTTTTAATATACACAAATATTCAGGTAACTTTATAAACTATATTATCTCATAATATACAAGATAATATCAAGGCCGGTTTTGTTTCGCACCAATATTGGTATTTAAAATAACTATTTTTAATATGTTACAAAACACTGCAGTATTGGAATGTACAAGCATTAAAATATCACTTAATTTAGATAGAACAGTGTCAAAATTCTGAACTATTGTGAAGAAATTTTCCAGAACTTTCGATTGCAACGTTGATCTAGATAGATGGTAAGGGGTTTAAAGGTATAACCTTTCAAGTATCCATGTCCCCCGCAAGCCTCTCTGCAGTTTTGGATGCCATCTCGAGCCATCCAACCGAAGAGTGGTTTGACGGCTGAGGATAGAGCGTGTAATTCTATGCCCCGGCTGGCTGCGTGCTCATCATTCGCTCCTTGGAGTATATGTAATGTATATATATGGGTTATTCCACGATCAAACCGACTTTTTGTTAAAAAGAAATTCCTTATATTTGTGATATGTTTTAATGACCCTCCTAATAAATTTTGACATTTTGTATTACTCGTTCAAAAAATAGTCCTTTTTGTTTTGGACAGCACTCTCTTAAAAATGGTGCAAATTTTATCTTTTCTTTTTTGATTTTTTGTTTTTACATAGCCTTTATGGCATGTCCAAAGCACTAAAGAAAACAATATTTTGCATAAATAATAAAATAAAAATTTACCACGAAGGCCATTTTGAGAGGTATTAAAACATTAAAAAAATGAGGAGTTAAAAAAGCTATTTACCATGCGATCTGGCGTGGAATTCCACATATATATTATTATTATATGTAATATTTTTCTTGACTACACGTTTTAGCATTTGACTATGGTCTTGCGTGATGGTTACATGACAACAAGCTGAATTCAAACCTAGATTACAAGTACAGATCAAATGCAGCTGCCAGAACACCTTTATAGACGTTTGTCGGCAGATTTCCAGCTTGAACAATTGTAGGTAGTCAGTTGAGCGTTAAAAAAAGCCCTATTATCATGCTATAATTTCCTTCACCGAAATCTAAACCTCATTTTACGATTCAAACCTGTATCGATCAACACACAGAGTTCATATCCTTGATTTCTTTTTTGTTATATCCATTAAAAAAAAAAAAAAAAAAAAAAAAAAACCAAAAATATGGCCTAGAAGTCGGGTATCGAGTGTTCTGTTCAAGTAGGCAATATATCCTGTATTGTACACAAAATATAAAGATATCTTCATTAATTATGAGGCACCAAACACAAACTAAACTCTCGTTCGACCGGTTTTTTGTCTATTTAATTAACCCAGACTTTGTGCTACATTAACAATTTGACGAATATATATATTATAATTTTTTTATGACTGAGCTAAACGGAAAAATACATTTCTTATATGGAAGGTCCCCCTGTTAATATTTTAGTTTAATCAAAGATTTAATAAAAAAAAATTAACTGAAAATTTTGAGTTTTGACAAAAACGTTAATTAACGTTGCGAAAAGGACACGTCCATTTCAACAGCCACTTCGATACGATCAAAACTATGAAAATACATTACTATTGTTCTCTTCTTGATTTAAACGAGTGAAACTTGATCTCCGCAGATAGTTAAAAATAATTTAAAAAGAAATAATTCGATGTTATCGTAATAAAGTAATAACTTTATTTATTTCAAAAAGTGCATGTTACTTCAGTATATGTCATTTTATTAATTAAAAAAACATATTTTATCGCTGACGTCTCGACTTAATTCGACTTTATACTAACTAATCGTAGTACATTATGCAGTTACTCCGCTTGCATTGAATGCTTATTTAAACATATTGCAAATGAGATAATATCTTCCAAAAAACCAAATAGATATTACACTATTTATCTCTATTATTAGAACTGACTTAAATCGCTTCCATTTATTTTTAAGATAAATTTAAGTCGAACGTATAAAAATAGTCAAACTTTAAGTACAGTTTCTCACAGATAATTTTTTGAGTATTTTTTTTTTGTAAAGTGCGATATATTCCGCAAAAATATAAACAACCGATTTATTACAGTTCGAAAGGAACAAATTTTTAAATATATGACATAGTAACTGAATTGAATACACTGGAGGTGAACTTACCTAACATATTGTTAACACTCATGGTGACGTGGAGTTTGCACAGCCATGCGTAGAATATCCTCATAGCGTAAGTGGCCGCTAGGTATGGTAACAGCCTGATTTGCTGTAAAGTGAAGTTACAGAAACCCGTCGTTTGATTTGGCACGTCGGGGAAAAGAGCGAGACATCCGGCTAAGATCGGCTTACGTCAGTTTTGTAATGCGCTGTCTTTATCTTATTAGACAGCTATATACTTATCATATAAGAACGAGTTAGGCGCATCTAAATTCAAATTTTCTGTTCTATATTTTGATAAATATTTTAATTTTCCATAAATTTTGATGTCGCAAAATTATATAAGATCACAACATTGTAATGTAATTGTTATAATATGATGTAAGGTAGGATAAAAAAAATGCAGTCTACCCTATGTCATATTCATAAATTGTCATGTAATTTAATTAAAATGTACGTAAGACATATCTAGGGCGTGCTCTAATACGTGACAGGAAGAAATTAGCGTCAGAAGTATAGATTCGGCCTAGTTCAGACGCTAAGATACATAAATGTGTAGCAACAACGTAAGTCGTAAGGTAAACCTTTTATATCATACCATATCTTATTCAAATAAAGTTATTATTATCATCGCAAAGCCTAGTGATTGATAGACAAAGATAACTCTATACAAAATCAAAGTCAGCCATCTCGGTCTTTTACACGACGTGCCAAATCAAAAGTCGGGTACTGCACGTAATAAAAAACACTAGAGACGAAAATTTTTGGAAACAAAAATGAATTACAATTTTATTGTTGTAAGGCGCAAGCCTCTTAGCAGGTGGACACTAGACTAATTAAAAAAACGACTATTTTTTTCTTAAATAAATCAAAAATATTGTTGGAGATTATGAAAAAACCCTGTGAAAGCCACAGTCCTTAATATTAATATTATGATATCCCACATGATAAATTTCACTTTCTCATATGATTAACATGGAAAAGCTTGTTTTTTTTTTGTTTAGAATTTTATAACACTTTAATGGTTCATCAAAAAGACTAAGACCAAATTATTTTCTTGTATAAAATTGAGCTCTAAATACAGCTTTTTGTTTTTGATAAACCAACGCGTTTCGAAGTTATGCAACTTTAAAATTTAATTTATAACATTTCCTCATTGTTTTCCAATTTTTTGACGAAACTATTAAGTCTATCAAAACATTTCGTCAAAACTTTCGTATTCCAAATTTTTTTGGTTTCACAGATCCTTTTATTTAACTGTCGCAATCGATGTGAACATAATTACCATAATACCATGAAAAATCAGATATGTCATTGAAAAGTAATATATTCAAGTATATATATAGGTATATCAGCCACCTACACCTGTATGAACATACCTCGCCGATAAATCGTAGCGTATATAATAGGCATAACTTTTAAAATCACATTTTGAATATATTGGCAAAAACGGCAGCTGCAAAGAACATCGAGCTATCTCCAAAATTACAATTTTACAGGAGAGCGTTTTACTGCAAAACTTAGCAATTTTACAAGATTCTATCATTACAATAAGCCATACCTGTTGTTGATATTCCAAGACTGGCATCTCCTCAACAGCATTTTCAGGGCCGAACTGCTTCCTCACCGCGGAATAACGGATAGCAATGACTACAGCTTTTAGGAGGTAGTGCGTAGATATACCAGTTATATGGACCCGACCACCTAAAGTCACGGGTATACGTTCAATTGAAGTGGTACATGGAGAAAACTTAGAATTTTGGTTTTAGAAAAACCAACGAGATGATGGGATGAAGATGAACTTTTTTTTTCGATATGACTACGCTATTGACCCATCAAGGTTCATCATTAAGCTTCACCAGACTACTAAGGCGAGCGCTTGCGGCACTCAGTCAATATCATTTGAGCAACTGGCTCAAGGGTGCACGGCATACCTCGGCTTGAGCTGTTGCCTGATACATGCAATTCCCGACCTATCTGAGTTGACCTAAGCTAACTATTCATACATATATGAGTTGTTGGAGCATATATGTGTACCAAGCATACATACCTCAACAACTCTTATATATATATCGGAAAATTTTACAAACTATTTCAGTTCGATAAGGGAAAGAAACAAAACCCTTCCACTTTCATGTGTAAGCGTGTATGCGTGCACGTGCGTGGGGTTGATATGTGTAACGTTGTTGCAGTGATGTAAGATTTTGTGTCACTGTATCGCGTGAGTGTGAATATGAGTTGAAGATAGAATTTATAATGTTTTACCCCATTTTCGTATATGACAACAATTAGACGGGGTTTTACAAAGCACCAAAATTGATGGCTAGAATAAGTGTCTTTAAAGATTTTCATTTTTCTTACAATCAATTTTTTTTTCTGCTGTCTTCATCCAAACTTTCTTTTGTCTTCGTTTAATTTGTTGCATAAACAAAAAAATCGAATCTCTGAGCTACTAACTATTGGATGTTTTTAAATTTTATTTTTTATATTTATTTATTCAATTTTGTCATTCTATTTAGTGGGCCTGCCAAACGTTGTACCGCTCTGATTATAAAAAATCCTTGACAAATTATATACCATGTTCCTGTTTATACACTGGTGAAAACCGCATAAGAATACGTTTAGTAGTTTTTGAGTTTATCGCAAACAGACAAACAGACGTAGTAGGGGACTTTGTTTAATACTATGTAATAATGATTAACTATTTTAGGACGGATTGTTTTAGTGACGTAATTGTCTTTATGGTGGTTGCATTTTGATTCTTTATAGGCATCTTTAGATTATAATCCATAAACACATAACAATCGCATTAAAAGTTTATAGAACTTTGTAGATAATTCCAAATTCTCAATTTTTACGTTTCGTATGCTTCATATTTGTTATCAAATGACGATTCTTTTATATATCATAGGATGTAAACAAACAGGCGGGTCACCTGATGTCAAGTGACCACCACCGTCCATAGACACTTGCAACACCACGGACGACGCAAGTGCGTTGACAGCTTGTGTTTTGGGGGATGCGGGGTAGGGGGAGGGTAGGTGGACTTCCGGTGCTTTCACTGACCAAACGAAACGCAACAATGCAAGAACTGTTACTTCACGTCGGTTTTCTGTAAGAAGATGGTACTACTACCCCTGGCAAGCCCACCCGTTCATACTGAAACAAGTATTCACACTATTCTTTGATAAATGATTATGTATAATCACGAAGCATATCATATAACGACCTGACCTAACCTAACCTCAAAATAATCGAATGCCAATAAATGCGTGATTAATATGATAAACCAGCTCTTTATTAAATAATCATTAAACTTCAAATATTTATTATGAGATGTATCACCTGAGAGAACACCAAGAGCCGCTCCAAACCTTTTCTTGGGGTCCCTGAACGGAGTCTTGTAATCACCGTTATCGTCCACTCCACCGAGTTTGTCTAAAGCAGCTTCTTTTGGTATATGATAGTTATTGAACATTACAAACCTGAAAGCAATATATCAGGGGTTAGGGTACTTCTTTACAATATTCTAACAGATGACAATTCATAGTCACGTTTAACATATAAAAAAAATAATAACAAAACAATTACTAATAAACAACAAAGAGAACCTAAGTTAAAGTTTGTTCTAAGACTTTCCAAAGTATAAACACAAAAGTAATAAATGTACTATAGGTGCAATGAGCAGTGTCGAAAGCTACAAGGGGGCGAACCCTTCTGTTTTGTTTTGTTCATACCACACCCACGTTCACTTTCACTTTACCCGACGACTATATTGCGTATATTTTTTATATTTTTCTATATAATTTAGGTCAAATATTAAGCACCTATTTTTTATTGATTTAGAACAAGAATCGAGTGCAGGGTATCATCAATAAATATTGCTACTGTCTAAACTTTAAGCCCGTGTATGGAGACTCATACAACAGCAAACCCAAAGAAAGAAATTCTATTTTTAAATTAACCAGCGTCAGACTTCATCGAATGGCTGAATAAGCTTCAAACTTACTTTGAATAATACTGGATAAGAATAACATGAGTTTTGTGATAGATAACAAATTATAACACAAACGCAACAGTCAAAGATGCTAAGCAGCTAAAGATCAATGAGAAATTACGTTGTTATTTAACAACAGCTGTCCTATAAACTATATTATCTATACTAGTCTATACTAATATTATAAAGAGGTAAAGTTTGTGAGTTTGTGACGTTGTGATGTTGTGACGTTGTAGGGGGTAATCTCAGGAACTACTGGTCCGATTTGAATAATTCTTTTAGTGTTATATAGCTCATTCATCGAGAATGGTTATAGGCTATATATCATCACGCTAAGACCAATAGGAGCGGAGCAAAGATAAAAAATGTTTCAAAATCGGGATGTTTTTTCCTTTTAAGAACGCGAACGAAGTCGCGGGCAGACGCTAGTAAGTTATAATGTTATTACGTAATTTGCTGTTGTGTATCGAAATTTATTTATACATTATAGCTTTAAGCGTTTGAGCACAATCTCATCTGATCATAAATAACGATGTAGTTTAAGATGGTAAGCTAGCTAAACCTAGAAGGGAACTGGCTCTCAAATGCAACTGCCGGAACACATAGGCAGGTCCACAAATTTTCAACTTCAGGATGGTAGCTAGCTAGGTGGACTTAGAGAAAGTAATAATACTAGGCAAATTATATAATGCATAATATGCATAATTTTTTCACAATAAGATGCTAGTGATATGTATTTTCGCTACTTCTTACCACACACGTACACGCACCACGCTTACACATGAAAGTGGAAGGGTTTTTGTTTTTCCCCTTATCGAACTCAAATACTTTAGAAAAATTATACGACACAAAATACATATAAGAGTTGTTGAGGTATGTATGCTTCGTACACATATATGTTTCAATAACTCATATAAGTATGAATATCTAGCTAAACTTTGGTTAGCTGGGATAGATCGCGAATTGTATGAGTCTGGTAATAGCCCAAGCTAGGTTTGCTTTGCACCCTTGAGCTAGTTGTCAAATAAAATCGACTCATTGCCTTTAGCGCTCGCCTTAGTAGTCCGGTGAATCTGTTAAAACCTTGCTAGGTCAATAGCGTAGTCAGTTCGAAATAAAAAATAGCTTTTTCTACCGTTTCACACTCATTGGTTAGTGTATAACGCTTGCTTGTTCGCACGTTGTGATAACTACTATTGTCACTGTCAATAATAATAATGGACAAAGCAACCGCCGCAAGGAAAGGATATACATCTAACTAAAACGCAAATTGGAAATGAGCTGAAAAGTCTTGCTTATTCAGTTAACGTACGTAAAAAACATCCATCTTGTTTTTTTTTATTAAATATCATCTGTGAAAAGCTCATAGGTAAACAAAAAAAAACACTAATAAATTCACGTTTTTCCTGATTCCTAATGTATAATACTACGCAAGTATTGAAAAAACCAACTGAAGCCTTCTTATTTTGGGCAGCAAAACGGACAGAACAAAAACATTCAATAATTTATTATCCATTTTCTAGAAATATAGCTTCATATAATTAATATCGTTGCAATGATGAGCATAGCGATAAATATTCGTAGAGGCAAATCTTGAACGGCTCCCAATCCCAAAGAGCCTCTTTTTTATCTTCGATATGTCAATGTCAAGTGTGGCAAATACACGTTTTAAACTTAAATGCCAAATATTCAGTGTAACAACGTAAAATGAAAACACAAGAGTATCCTGATATTTATTTAGTAAATTGTATTAGTTTTGAAAAATCTAAACACATCATATTTAACAAATTCTATGAGTCAAGAAAGGTTACGCAACACAACTATATTCATTCACCGTTGAACATTCCGTGACCCGAACTTGATCTTCTATTGTCCTTAACATTTATTCATGTTGATAAAACAGGCCGAAAAAATAAACTTGAATTAAAATTTATGCATACAATGAAATTGTTATTAGCATTCAATACGTTATTTATATTAAAATTGGTAGGTAATTAACTAAAAATGTAAAAAATAATTTTGGCAGCGTTCTAAGTGATTCACGTAGTGATTAATTTATTCAAAAAGAATAGTAATAATGAATTTAATTGATTTTAGTGGGGTCTTAGTCTGTCATGTGGTTAGTAGCTTCTATATTTCATCGATTTTATATTATTTCATTCTTTATTTTGTATTATTGGGGTGGCATTTTGCGTATTATAGTTTGTTTATTGTGCATAAGTGGAGTAGATGGAAAATAATACCTTTTTTTCTCGAAATGACTACGCTATTGACTCAGCAAGGTCTTAACAGCTTCACCGGACTACTAAGGCGAGCGCATAAGGCACTGAGACGATTTTATTTGACAACTAGCTCAAGGGTGCACGGCCCACCTCGGCTTGGGCTATTGCCTGATATGTGCAATTCGCGAACTATCTGAGCTGACCTAAACTAACTATTCATACATATATGAGTTGTTGGAACATATATGTCTACCAATACATACATAATTCAACAACTCCTATATATATTTCCTATCAAATAACTTTGTAAACTATGTCAGTTCGATAAGGGAAAGAATCAAAACCCTTCCACTTTCATGTGTAAGCGTGTGTGGGGGTGATATGTGTAATGTTGTTGCAGTGATGTAAGATTTTGTGTCACTGTATCGCACGAGCAGCGCACTCTAGGGCTCCACGCCGAGGGAACGGACCTAGGCTTGAGCTGCTGCCGATGGGGGCCTAATCTGGTGGAACATAATACCACGGAACATGAATTCTGAGATACCACAAAAACTTCTTTGAAATTTCTAAGTAGGAGGCCACCGTCTTGTTAGAACATTGAAGTTATCGTAAGACGCTTCTAATATTATTACCTACTCTACAATGGCATTAATGAGAAGGAAGATTAGTTGCCAAATTAAAACTCACCCATTGTCGACCCCATTCAACCCGACTTTCTCTCCTATATCTCCAACGGTAACTCCTGGGTATGGGATCAAGGTTTTTGGATCCCGTAAGGGGACTACAAACATATGGAGGCCATGATTCTTGCCCTTCGATATCAACATGGCGTAGATTATTGCGTGTGTTGCACATTTACCTAAAACAAAACATAAAACTAAGTCATCAAAAGATCCGAAGTTTTATTAAATCCAGTACCCCCGGGTCGCCTCTTACAGCTTTCAGCACCAGTCATTGCCACCTAGGTTTATTACGCTTATGTTTATACTTTTGAAAGTCTTAAAATAAACTTTAACTTAGGTTCTCTTTGTTCATTATTATTATTTGTTTTGATACTAATATTTTATATGTTAAATGTGACCATGAAATATTATGTACTAGAATACTGCGAGTGTTTAACCTTTCACCTGGTACATACAGTAGTCCGGTGAAGGTGTTAAGACCTTGCTAGGTTAATAGCGTAGTCAGATCGAAAAAAATACCTGGTATATTTCAAGTTTAAGCAAGTGAAACACGTGTGTAAAATTTGAAACTAGTTTTGGAGTTCTTTCGAGATAAACACTGTGACACGTAATTTATATTATACTAACTGTATCCGCAGCTCCTCACGCGTTTTTTTTATTGTATTATAAAATTATGAGACTATGTATAAATAGAGAAATGCTCTTTAAAAAAGATGTAAGTACGACACGCACGCCACTTACAGTAACATGTAACGTGTACATTAGATATATAAATACTAACAGCGTGCCTAATCAGGTTTACCATTAGCAACATATTTGGAATTTTAACCCACCATATAACTACCTTAGTGCTCACCTTCACTGTGTAATGAACTAATGAAACAATAACTTTAAATATTATTGTAAAGATTTACATTATATTTTATATACATTGCCATTATAAAAAGTTCTTTATTGTTTATTAGTGTTTGTTTTGATATTATTATTTTATATGTTAAATATGACCATAAACTAACACATGAGTGAAGGTTGTCACTTTTTAAACAGTCACGATGTATAATTTCCGCGTATTTTAAACTTCAAATATCATACTGACCTTATCTTACCTTATATGTATAAAATAGTATATTAAATTTCTGCTAAGTAATGATAGTAGCATTACATTAAATCATATATTCTATAGATGCTAATTTATTACTCATTACATTATACTTTGTGATTTTAATTATTTTCATATTACAAGGCGTCCGGAGGTACCGTCATCTATACTAATATCATATCTATACTAATATTATAAAGAGGTAAAGTTTGTGATGCTGTGATGTTATGGCGTTGTAGAGGGTAATCTCAGGAACTACTGGTCCGATTTGAATAATTATTTCAATTTTATATAGCTCATTCATCGAGAATAGTTCGTATCATCACGCTAAGATCATTAGGAGCGGAGAACAGATGAAAAATGTTTCAAAATCGGGATGATTTTTCCTTTTGAGAACTGCTGCGTGTTAGTGTTGGTGTTAGTGTATCTATTCCACGCGAACGAAGTCGCGGGCAGAGGCTAGTAATGAATACAATAAAAACAAATTTATAATAAAATGTAAAAAGCGTTAATTTGAATTTTACTAATCCGATTTCTTTGTATACAGAGTAACGTCATTCTTATACTATGGTAATAGGATACCTTCATGTACCCAATTATTAAACTATAGTCTTAGTTGCGTACTGTTATAGAGATCTCTAAATATCTCTTTTAAAAAAAATATTTATTCACTTAAGTAAATGTATTTATTATTTAACGGAGATTTGTTCACTTAATTATATGATATATTTTGATTTTTGATTTTTATTTTTTTTTATATTTTTTATTTTTATTTGATTTTTATTTAAGACTGAATTAATGATTTAGAGTGTTATGGACCGAGGCTTAGAATGAACCGAGACTGACTGGGTGGTAACGTGGACTGTTTGAGGACTCGGAAAGTACTGACGCTAGGTACTGGGAAAGGTACTGGATAGGAAGAGATATAGATCTGTGATGTTGGAGAAACGTCAGCATATTAGGGTACAAGGTTAGGGTATAACAGTACGTATGTTCTAGTAGTTGCGCTTGATAAAACTATCCAAAAATAAAAGTCGAAGCATTCATAGGAAATGACACCCAAAACAATGAAATAAATGTGTTCCCTAGTGTGAATAGTGTGTGAATGACGATATTTAAATTTCATTATTAATTTATTCAAATTATTAATATTAGTGTGGTTTTCATATCAAATGGCACTCGGAGATAGAATTATATACATTTTTTTAAAAGTCTATTAATCAATCAAATGTATGATGAGCTGCAAAATATCAATATTACTTGTACACAGGCTTTATAGTACACGTCGCTAGTCTAACGCAAGCCGCGCAAGCGCAATACGACCGGTTGTAGTCCGGTGAAGCTGTTAAGACCTTGCTGGGTCAATAGTGTAGTCATTTCGAAAAAAAAAAGCAATACGATCGGTCACGCTTACATAGCATGTCATGACGTGAAATTATAAACTTATCTCCTACCAAGACCACCGCTAAGCGCTCCAAAATTAGTATTCACTTCAGAAAATAATCATTCGAGCCCTAAGAAGACCATGACCGCCAAATCTACGCGCCGGTTCATTAAACAAGGTGATCATTTAGAAAAGCCATTAAGAAATTAAATCTGAATGATGTATATTTGTTAACAACTATACAATTAATGTTATCAGAGTCGTTTTAAGCAATTTCCAGACATCACTATCATTCACGTACCTAAGTATGATAACATTTCGACACTAAAACCTGCTTGATTTTGTGCTTGAGTTCACTGTCCGATGAATTGATAATATATTTTAGAACATTGCTGTAGAATTTTACTATTCTTTGTATTTTTACAATAGTTCATTTTGTCTACATATCATTTTATTTTATTTAACGTGACAGATGTATCACTTTAGAGAACTATTACGTTAGCATACTAGTCATGTCATGATGGTTACTAGTATTTAAATAAAATAGTTTAATATTTTTAAGCACAATTTTTAATAGATCATAATAAAGAGAAAGTGAAGAGTAACTCCCAGTATCGCCGTCTCCCTCTGTATAGTTCGTCTCGTTCTGGCGCAGAACGCTCGGCATCCGTACGTCCTGATTGGCGAAGCGATATCGCGCGAACTGATTGCACTACGGATGACGATTTTTTGCAAAAAAAAAAAAAAAACAATTTTTAAATCAACCCGAATTGTGATGTGTGGAATCGATTTATGAAAAAATTGAGGTCTAGAGGGTCGATTATTTAAAAATCGATCTCTTACATTTTGAATGAGTTTTTTCTTTTAGTTCCAAATCATTGTATCGTTTTATTTTATCTAAATAGAAAAAAATCGAATCATAATTTATAATGTCCGAGATCGATTCGGTGTTTAATATCGATTAAGTTGATAAATTTTTCTAAGTCTTAAAATCGATTAATCGACATCAGATCGCCATCCCAAAATGCATAGACCAAACTGTACTCCACACACCCGCTCATGGTACGTATACAGATTCTGGAACCCTTCCTCTTTTTTGGTTACCTAACCTTAGCCAATATGTCAGACTCAGGATATTATGTTTGTTGTATTCAAGGCGTCAGTCCAAACCGAGGTTCGGCCACTCTGGCATCCTTGAGTTTGTTACCATTCGTTAGACTGCCCTAAGCGCTCGCCTTAGAAATCCGGTAGAATTATAAATGTCCGACAGAACAACAGAAAAAGATTCAATGGTTGAACGCTACGCATGTCGAAGCATCGTGATCCAGCAATTACTCTACGCACATATATTGACAACAAGACTCTTCCCAAATCTGTGAAGGAATCCTGAATAATCATCTGTCTTTGTATGTTGACAATTTGATCAGCATAGTCTCAATAATTGTGAACCAGTCGAAAGTGGCTCACAGTAAAACTAAAGAGCTCTTACTGACATCGCTAATTTTGATAAGTTAGACGGCAGAATTATATGCATTTTGGTGGTTAATTAACATTGCATTGGGAGGGCAGAACTAAGATATTGCATTCCTTTAATGTATTATTCGACGATACGCTTACTAACATGTTGTATATTGCTAGAACTCAGCTTCTTGCGTTAGAATCTTCGAGAACAACGCTACTCAATATCAAACGTGATTATGTTCGAACGCAGTTGAAATAATACAGATTTTATCGTTAGCCTGTGTTGAACCTTTTTGAAATAAATTGTCTGCGTGATGTAAGTAAAAAAATGATTTTTGTAAATGGTCTGTCTCAATCTTTTTTTTCAACTCGGTGTATGTAACCATTAATCCCACCATTAATCCCTCGACTAATTTTTAAAACCCAGATCTCAAAATGGCGAATCATGCTTTTAATTTTCTTTTTTTAAATTTTGCGTCCTCGTAAATTGTAAATGTATTGGTTAGTAAAAAAAAGTTCGTACAAATGAAAAATTAAATAAATTACAATTTTACCTACTTTGTTATTTTTCAAAATTTTGTAATAAATCATGATTTTTATTAAGCTTATACTGCCAACAGCCTGTTGACCTGTGCCTCATGAGATCTAAATTCGTTTGTATGGAGCTTAAACATTTATAGGTAAGAGAGATCCATGGTTTTACTTGCTATTTAAGCGTATGATCTCAATCTCGCCTGATATTAATTAGCGATGTGGCATACGATGTGAATATGCTAAAGCTAAACCTAATTCTTAAGTAGACTTCCTTAATGTACCTATAGATGGCTAGTATCAGAATAGTACCACCATGATGTTTTCCTACTGTAAAAACTGAACTCATTGCGGTATACAATTCTAGGTTGACCGACACGGTGCTCGAACACGCCAACAGTGCAACATCATTGCCGAATGTATGTAACGCATCGCTTCAGAATGACTACACCTTTGTGGTTAATTATTTTTTGTTGTATTCATAATCATATGATAAGTTTTATGTTAAAGAATATTTTTGAAAAATCACACCGAAAAGCGAAGATTTTTGGGTTCGAAAAAAGGCGAGGCAATCATAAGAATTCATTCAAGACAATGAAATAACTATGTTTACTTTTTAGTTTTTAAATTAATTACAGTCTGGATTATTTCAATTTCATAATTTTTATATTGATTAACTAATTAACATTACTAGTGGGCGCCCAATGGTCGACATTCGACCATAGTTAGTTGATTTTTTAAAGTTTGAACTTTATTAGGGTTCTTTTGTCAAAGGGTATACTTATATAATCAAAGGTTGTCATCATGGCTACTCAGTTATTTGCCATGTTCTTTAATTATATAAATATTTAAAAAAATCTATGTGTAAATGAAAATTGAAATTAATTATAAATTTGAAACAAAAATCACGTGGTAAAGCTCTCAAATTTAAAGCAAACATAACTTTACGAAAATAAAGAAATGTATCGCAACTCATGACAATTTTCAATTAATTTTACACGACACCATGGGTAACGACACCATGGGTAAGTGGTATTTCTGGATGATATTGAATTAAATGTAGTCTGTTCATTATGAAAATAGTGATATGCCCAGTATCATTGTTTGGAAAAGTAATGGATCCACAATACAATGAAATGGTAAATATGTTTTAATTAGCTTTTGAAAATAAATTCTTTTTTGTTGCTACATGAGGTTGAATTGCAACATTGTAACCGCGGAGGTCTATGTCATGGATTACTTTTATGAACAAAATTCTTATTTTGATTATACAAAGTATTATTTGGCTCATCAGTCCGTTAGTGGTATCCGCCGCAAACTATGAACCCGTACCTAACGCTGCGCGTTATAAAAGACGTTCGCGACACATTTTTAGCGACCCTCCTGATTCAATCACGTCAGCGAACGATCAGTACCAGCCTGTCCCTCGAAACAGAGCGTGTTCACGCTCACGCCCGCGTAACCATAGATCACGCCGCCGTGGACTGGGGGTTAATTTCGCTCCCGCACACCCGATAAGGCCTCCCACCGCAGCGGCTCAAGTCTAGGTTCCATCCCTCGGTAGGGAGCCCTTGAGTGCGTTGCTTGCGCGATACGGTGACACACAAAAATACATCACCGCTACAACACTACACGATCACCCCCACACACGTGCACGCCTACACGCTTACAGATGAAAGTGGAAGGGTTTACTTTTTTTCCCTTATCGAACTGAAAAACTCTCAATTTTCCGATAATAAATATATGTAGGAGTTTTTGAGGCGTGTATGCTTGGTACACACATACGTTTCAACAACTCATACATATATAGGTTAGCTAAGATAGGTCGCGATTTTGCATGCAACAGGCAACAGCCAAGCCGAGGTGTGCCGTGCACGCTTCAGATGGTTGCCAAAATAAAATCGGCTGAGTGCCTTAAGCGCTCGCCTTAGTAGTCCGGTGAAGCTGTTAAGACCTTACTGGGTCAATAGCGTAGTCATTTCAAAAAAAAAATAATTGGCTCATTTTTTTTATGAAATCATCATTTGAATTATTATATGATTTACAATAATAATTATATGTTATAATATCATTGTTGAGGATGAAAAATGGTAACTGGAACGTAAGAGTTAAAAAAATACATACAGTCGAGCATAGCAACCTCCTTCACAACCTCTTTTGAACTTCGTAATTATTGACGGCTGTCAAAATGTCTTTTTTATTTACATGTGTGTATATGTTGTGTAAAATTCAAGCAGTAGTGTGAGTAGTGCATATTTTAATAAATTTAATGTACTTCTAATGCATTTTATATAAAATAAACAGCTTTCTGCACTTCTCCGCCATATAAACTTTAACTATGCCAAATTTCAAATTCACACGTTCACAGCAAATAGGTTAAAAAGGGGTACAATTTTATTGCTTCACGTATTAATATATAGAATCTGGTTTTCACGTCTATTGGCACTAGGAGCAGTAATTATATACAATTTATTAAGTCTATTAATCAATCAAACATATGAGAAGCTGCCAAATATCAATATTATATATACACAGCTCGGTATACTACATCTCGCTAGTCTGACGCAACCGCCCAAGCTCAATAATACAGTCGGTCAAACTTACTAGCATGTCACTGACGCGAAATCATAAGTTTATATCTTGCCAAAAATACCGCTTAACGTGCCCAAAACAGTATTCACATTAAAGAAGTAAGTGATATGTAAGCCGTCTTCAAAAATATAGACAGATTGCCGCTCAGTATTCGAGTTGTTGATTTGGTCTCATTTTGTATGTTAGTATATCCGTGGGAAGCTGTTGTAAGAGGCTAGTGTTACTGTCTACTTCCGATACTGCTACGAGACATCCGGAACTAGACCAGAACATTAACACTAGCGCCACCCTATTAGATTCGGCCTACAAAATGCAAGATGTCGTTGATCGACACACACTTCTACGTTTAAGTTACTGTAATGCTACTCCCATATCTGCGAAATGAAGCTTCGATTACTTGTCGCGCTAAAATTAACGTTAAAAATCATTTCGACAGATTATACGTTGCCACACCTGTGTCTTTCTAATGATTCGACATTAGCATCCGCTAAACTCCTTTGATGTGTGTTTACCATTTACTAATTTACCATTTGCTGTTTTATTAATTAATCACATTACTGAGGAGGTCTGAATCAATAAAGACACCAAAGGATTCTTGAAATGGTATATATTTTATATAATTTACTAATACAGTTTTACACCAATTTATATGAACGTATCCTACGATCGGTCGGAGGAGACTGAGGCAGGCAATATCGGGCATGTGCCTCGCAATTTGTCTACGTAGACAAATTGCTATGCACGCGCTATCCTGTAGTCCGGTGAAGCTGTTAAGACCTTGCTAGATCAATAGCGTAGTCAGTTCGAAAAAAAAAAGATAAAACGCGCTATACTGTGTCGCTACATCTGTAAAAACCGCCAGCCGAGTTATCGTCACGCAGTCGGATAGTTCGTAACGCATGACGATAATGTCTTCCCACATCTGCATTTAGTGTGACCATAGACAAAACTTCATGACGATACACGCAGGTATGTGAGTACCATAAGGCGAAGCTCTACCCGGATATTAAGTAGCAGTGCCGGCAGACTGTTAATTGGTTTCCCTGACCGACTGACTGCCAAGACGGTGTTTCGTAACACTAGTATTTAATAATATGAATAAAAACAACTAACCCATACAACCGACCCAGAACTTTGCAGCCTCAAAATCTTTAGTATGCAATACAAACTGCTTCTTCTCGGGCAGATACGTAGCCGTTGTTCTCATGCCCTTAGCGTTTGAGCCGTGTGACACTTCCGTCAGGGCGAAGCAGCCACCGATCTTCCCTTTCGTCACATCCTCAATAAAGGAGTAGTGGTGATCTCTACCCGAAGACATAATAGTGTTGCTGAACATGCGGAAAGTGAGGGACATTTTGACTGACATTGACGCATCGAACATAAACATTGCTTCACTTTCGGCGCTGAGCCCATTAGGCTCTTCGACCACCTAAAACAATTTTTACTACATTTACAATCTATACTATTATTATGAAGAGGTAAAGGTTGTGACGTTGTGTTTTCTGTTATTTCTAAATTCTTTCAATGTTATATAACTATTTTTTTTTTATATAAGAGGCGGCAAGCGAACAGATCAGAACAGAGGGTCACCTGATGTTAAGTGATCAACACCGTCCATAGACACAACACCAGGTGAGTCGCAGGTGCGTTGCCAGCCTATATTGGGGGAGGAAGCGGAAGGGGAGGGTAGGTGGGTCTCGCTGATCGAACGAAACACAACAATGCAAACACTGTTACTTCACGTCGGGTTTCTGTGGGAGGGTGGTACTACCCTGGATGGGCCGATCCATTCATGCTGAAACTAGTAATAGCTTCAGCTTGGCTCTGCCACCTCCTCATATATCTAGGATGGTTATAGGCTATGTATCATCACGCTAAAACCAATAAAAGCAGAGTACCATTGAAATATATATACTAATATTATAAAGAGGTAAAGTTTGTGAGTTTGTGATGTGTGATGTTGTAGGGGGTAATCTCAGGAACTATTGGTCCGATTTGAAAAATTCTTTCAATGTTATATAGGTCATATATCGAGGATGGTTACAGGCTATATATCACCACGCCAAAACTAATAGGAGCGTAGTACCATTGAAAAATGATTAAAAATCGTTTTTTTTTTTCATCTTGAGAGCTTCCGTAGTGTGTTAACGTTAGCCCAATGAATCTTTTCCACGCGAACGAAGTCGCAGGCAGAGGCTAGTCTAATATATAACTTTTTTATAAATGGGAAAACTTATGGTTTCGCCTCGACAACATGCCCTTACAATGTGAGAGAGAAACATTTGTGATGTATTGTGTTTACATCAGAATAACAATGCATAGCATGATGACCTGTGTACATGAAATATTGATACTTCGCTGCTCACCATAAATAAGATTGATGAACTTCATAAAAATGTATATAAATATAGCTCAAGTGGCTATAGATACGAAAATTACACTAATGTTAATAATTTCATCAAACAAATTTTGAAATTTAAATATAATCACTTATATAAGAATTAATATGAAAATTCAGAAAACATATTTATTTGATTTTTTTTGACATTCACACTTCTTTCCGCAGTCCTAATGACTCCTTATAAAAACTATGCTCACATTAACTATAGTTCAATCTGTCAGTATTTCAGTGGTAACTATGTAAAACCATAACTTACTTTTTCCAAAGGCATAAACTGTTCATTAAACAATGTATACATGCGCTTCGTTGTGATGTGTCTTTCCTCATCCAAACTTCGAGTTGATTCTGTATGTTGGAATAGTGGATGGTTCTCCATAAAAGTCCAAATTTGATGCTATAAATAAAAAAATGAATATAATTGCTATTGTACCTTTAGATAGCAGATTTTGTCTCTCATTATTAATTTTTTTAACTAGCTGTGGCCATGACTTCATCCCGTTGAAACCTGATATACAAATAAAGTCATAGGAATGTATTAAGTCTAATTATGATTTATTTTTCTGTCATACTTAATTCACATCACGTTTTTTAATATTACAATAACTTTTTATAAATCAAACTAACTTTAATGAAACAAAGACCAAATGTTTTTCAAAGATATGCTTTATAACATTCTTGAAGAAGTTTTAGTTTAGGTTTATCGTAAATGCAGTATTTTAGCAGTGATGTGTGTACATACAAACAGACAGATAGACATTTCTAAGAAAGATTGACATGTATCTTATTACTTAGTTCAACACACCTGCTACAATTTTTATATATGAATTTAAAATGTAGTCACATTAAATTTACATTTTTTTATATGTATAAATATATGCATGGTTATGTCTGCAATAAGTAGGTCATAAAAGTCTAATATAGCCCCTGACCCTTCAGAGAGGGGAGCATGATATCTGAGGACATCAGCCAGAGTATGAAAGGCAGGAGTAATCTAATACTTTTTACTTAACACATTATACTGATTACAGAGTTAGTAATTACACTAAGTAATCTCTTTTATGTATCTTATGATACATAACAATAAAATGTTGAGAAGAATTTATCTATTTCTGGACACAGAATATGAAATACAGATTAATTATGTGAATAAACATATAAGATATAAATTAAAATTTCACTGGACATATTGAATGTCTTAAAATAGTATACTTCATGTACACCTAAGTGCAACATAAGCCCTACACTCTTGTACAAGTCTGGGTGTTTCCGAGTTATGTAGCTTACTTAATACTTTCAGTGTAATATAAAATATTTTACTTTATAAATACTACGATATCCTTAGACACTTAGAAATATAGTCTCTTACTTTTAAATTAAGAAAAGGGTTCATAAAAGCAACATCAGTGAAGTATTTTCTTGCTGACACCACTCTGTCAGATAAAAGACTCGAGACATCTTACTGCTCTAGATTATATTGTCTCGATTTTTTCTTAATATTTAATTTTAGGATTTATTCTGCACATTTGTTAATGTAATTACAAACCAAATACTACAGTAGTAAATCAGGCCTGACCTACAATTAGCCAAGTATAAAAAAAATCCATCCACCGAAAATTACAGTACATATTTTAATGTTTTTAGTCATTACAATGAAGAATAAAGATATTAGTAAAATTATTTGTATGTTTTAGGATTATTTTACATGAAAAATTGTATCTTAGTTGTGGTGTACTGATGTAAAGAGTATATAGTTATTTTATTACTAATAACATATTGGTTTATATTTGGAATCATTCAAAAGGATAGACAGTTCCATTATTCACAGATTTGTTAGCACATGTATTTTAATATTTTATTATCTTCCATAATTTAATAAAGTTTGCTGCATTCAAATATGTATCATATTATTTTAAATGTTGTACCAAAAGCTGGTACACACCATTAGCTTTATTGGCTGTACTACTATAGGTAAAATTAATTTTGGACTGCCTAAAATTATTGATATTATGACACATTTTCCAAAATATTCGTGTGAGATGATAGATATAAAATTTCACTTTTAAAATAATTTTTATCAGATGTACCATTAGTTTTAAAACTATCCATGATGTCAATCTGGATGCAGTACTACATATCTAACAATTCTTTAAATCTATTTGTAAATTAAATTAGAACAAGTAATTATTAAATATTATATTCGAAAGTTTGCATATTTCAAGAGTAATTCGTTTCTAAAACAAGCAATTCAAAATAAATTTAAATATTACCTTTAATTTTATAGTATTTAAAGTTTCATAAACTAGTTTCATACGGCGCCAATCAAATGATGCTGCTCGCCTGTATTTATCCAGAGGTCCGGATGGTAAATCCGGAAAATATTCTTTGAGCTCTTCATCTGCTACACTTTTGTTTTTGTGAATTTTCATATTCGCAGAAAAATGTATAAAACTAGATCTTTGAGTGTAAAAATTACATGTAAGCAGTTGGTCTATTTATCTAATCTGTTGCAATTATCTGAAGTTATTATCTTTACAATAATATAATGATATCTAAATTCAAAAACGTTTTTTTAGACAATACTTATACGCACGAGCACTCTACTTTGAAACGAAAATTATAATATGTTATCCGTCTACAATACATGTACACTACGAGCGTTTTCACGAACACTTCGTTACTGTCTGTCCTGACGCACAGGTCTGACGTCTCTGATTGGAAATTTTCTACACACATTATGACCTTGTAAGGTATTTAATACATATATTGTGCAAATTAGATAGTATTTTAAGTAGTAATAACATGTTGAACTTAGTTATAATACGCATAGGATAAAACATATTTATAGTTTCATGATTTCTTATTGCTATAAACATCGAATTATATAAGGATGCCGAATTTAGAACAAAAAAAATCGGAAATCAATAAACAACAAAATCAAAATCTAAAATATTTATAAGCGGTTAGGTATGTTATTCCAGTATACTATTCTTAACTATGTGTTATTCAATAATTAAAATTGACACTGGCAAAAGTACCTATTAAATGTTACCATGAATATGAAAAAATATATTGACCATGCTGTGATCTAGGATTCTAGAGATAACTCAAACTAAACACTTTGAGTTAACGCACACGGATCAAACTATGAATATATTCAGTTGATATAATAATTTTATTTTATTGTGCAATATTCATCTGCATAGCACCAGACATTCAAAATTCTGCCTAATTAATGTAACACCGCATACGTTACAAATTATTTATAATAACATTATATAACATTGTAATCGAATAATAGTCATCACTATAATTATTGTTATATCTATCATCACTATAATATATCATATTATAATTACGATCAGTACCAGCCTGTCCCTCGTAACAGAGCGTGCTCACGCCCACGCCCGCGTAACCACAGATCGCGCCGCCGCGGTCTGGGGGTTAACTTCGCTCCCGCACACCCGATTAGGCCTCCCACGGCAGCGGCTCAAGCCTAGGTTCGATCCCTCGGTAGGAAGCTCTTGAGTGCGTTGCTTGCGCGATACGGTGACACACCCATACATCACTGCTACAACACTACACGATCACCTCCACACACGTGCACGCCTACACGCTACACATTTTGGTGTAAGGGTTATTTTGATAAATTTTTTTCCCTTATCGAACTGAAAAACTCTCAATTTTTCCGACAAAAATATATGGAGGAGTTGTTGAGGCCGATAAGCTTGGTACTCATATACGTTTCAACAACTCAAACATATATGAATAGTTAGCTAGGTTAGCTAAGATAGGTCGCGATTTTGCATGCAACGGGCAACAGCCAAGCCGAGGTGTGCCGTGCACCCTTGAGCTGGTTGCCAATATAAAATCGGCTGAGTGCCTTAAGCGCTCGCCTTAGTAGTCAGGTGAAGCTGTTAAGACCTTGCTAGGTCAATAGCGTAGTCAGTTCGAGAAAAAAAGAAAATCGTATTATAAGTTATATATATATTTTAATATCTTGAAGTACCTATAACATTCATCCGTAAATAATTATTGTCAAAAAACAGCGTGCGCAATCTCAGGTAGTTAGCATTAAATTATAAACACGGAATAATATTGCTCCCAGCGGAGTTATAAATGTTCCGTTCATGAAATGAAATGAATTAGTACATGTCCAAAGTATTTCTACTTTGTCAATATTAGGAGTAAATGTGTTGTACAATGTTGCCGTTTTAGCGACTTCGTCGCTAGATTTAGCAGATTTTGCACACGTTTAACGACTTTTTTTGCAATCTAGCGACTTAAAAAAACTAGCAACTTCTAGAGACTAATTGAATATTGAAAATATTTAAGTATTTTGGTACTAATTTAATTGTAATTACTGGTAACAATAGGAATTGCTGATGTTGTTTTTGGAATTTTCCTATCAGAATGACATTTGATCTCGGGGTCGATCAGAATGAAAACAACAAGAAAAGTTATAACGTGACTAAAAGTTGTTATAACAGCTAACCTTTTATTCGTTTTATCACAGTGAAATATTCGCAATATAGTATTTTCAACATATATTTTAACATGAAATATTATGAAACATTTAGCGACTTTTGGCGAATTTTTTAATTATGTATATTTCAAAATCTAACGACTTTTTAAATGACATCTGGAGACTCTTTTAATTTTTATTTCTTAAAAGGCAACACTGTGTGTGTAAGTGAAACTTTATAAAAAAATCAAAACAAAACTTTGTATGCTTGCAAATATTTTAAAGCTTTCTTGTTTTCTATGAATTTTATCTTATTTAGTGTACTTATATCCTACATACGATGAATTTTGGTAAGTATATAAAAGTAATTTATATGTATATCAAATTTAGCAAATAAAACTTGTTGTGGGAAGAGATAAAATAATGTTTCTGTTTGAAAGTTATTTTTTTTTAATGTAAAATATTATTCAACAATTTAAATTTATATAAATAATAAAACAACTGCAAATTTAATTTTTTGTTTGATGTATACGACCTTTGTCTTAAGTAAAAAAGTTTATTAAGAATATAAAACTTGCTCCAAACACATCTTATTGTGTTTAAAAATTGATTGAAATATTGCGTTTGTTGTAGGAAATTAGTATAATTCTGTTATTGAAGTATAAGAAACAGTCATAATTCATTTTTCTCTTAATTGTAAAAATGAATTTTTATTTTAAGACAGTTCCATTCTGTTTGTAAGAATTGATTCTGGACTTAGCTATCATTAATTTCTACTTCTCAGATCTCGATCAGAACACCTTGTATACCAGATTACATTGAAAATCTTGAGGCATAAATAAGGTGGATATATATAGCAGTGCTGCATTATCGAGTCTTGTATAGTTCTTATAATACCAAAAAATTTTATGATATTGTTTCTTTTAAATTTTTTTAAAGATCCTTTTCTCATCATTTTCATGTATGTTGTGTTTTTTTCTCTCCGTTTTAACCTATTGTTATTAATTATTCTTTAGCCTACTTTTGGACATAGACTTATCCTAAAATTCACCATTGTGACTAGCAGACTTTATATCATAATGTTAATAAACTTACTACTGATTTGGAATATAGAGGACATAATCTATTAGTTGGATAAGCTTTTATGTAATACACATTGTGTATTCATATTATTCGTTTATTAGTTTATAGCTAATACTCAATGGGAGTCAAACGGATTGTGTAAAAGTATATAGTTAATTGAAATTTATTTTTACTATAATATATTTTTTTAGTCTATGGTACTTGTAGAAAATTCCACAATTCTGCCACTGTCATGTTCTGGATAGTATATCAGAAAATTATAATTAATTTTGTTTAAAATTAATTCTTGTATTTTTGTTCAATAAAAATTCTTATATGACAATGTTTTGAGAATTAAGTACTTCTTTAATTATTTCTGATTATTTTCTATGAGAAGTAAAGTGATATAATTGGACAATTTTTGTACCATATCATATTTATATATACATGGGATATTTATGGATAATGTACTGATATCTAGAGAATGGATGAATTTCTTTGTAATAGAGTGTATCAATATAAAGTGTATCAATGTATGAGGTTTATGTGTAAGTCCCATGAAGCTGTAAAGGCCTGATATATCATCACTCTATGATTAATAGGAACGGAGCACTAATGAAGAATGTTTCAAAATCATTCTTTTTTCTCTTGAGAGCTTCTGCTTTGTGTTAGTGTTAGCCCACAATAAGTATTCCACTCGGACGAAGTTGTGAGCCGAGGCTAGTACATTATAAATACTGAAATATAAGGACACAATCACACATACAGTCACTTAATTACATAAATATAAATATATGTGTTTAACATCCACAGACAAAACTGACTATTATATTCATCATATATTTCACATGGATTGAACTTTGTCATCATAGAGTAATAATGGGGTTAAATATTACTGTGTCAAGACACCGGTCTATTGTGAACATACTCCGTATTTTACTTGATGTAGCCTCTACAGGATCTAGGTATTGTCTGAATGGTGTATCTTTTTACAGAGCACACTATGAAGTAATATTTTAAAGTCTAGAATTATATTTTTATACATCATCAGTAATTCTCTTTCATAATATTAGGATTGAATATAATAGATAGATACCATTTATAAAATATATAAGCTTAGGAAGACCATTGTTTAGTTTTGTTTTCTAGCAACCCATCTTCCAGTAGATTATTACTGCCATAGTTACAGTAAGTAGGTAATTAAATCACAAGTTTCTTGCGATCATTTAAATGTGCTAATAATATAGTGGCCATCCTGTTAGAACTTTATATGAAGTTTTTGTGGCAAGTCAGAATTCATGCTCCATAGTATTATTTCTGATCCACTTCACTTATGCACAATAACGAAACTATATTACGTAAACCACCACCATTATTAAAAATATAGAGTCAAATAACACAAGAGTATGAATAAACTATAAAATCCACTACACGACTTTCCAATATCTTGATTCAAAGAAACTCCCTGAACTAACAAACAGATTATATATCTAAGACGTCGTATCTAAGACGTGTCGGATAATTTTTCTAAACTGTTTCAGTTCGATAAGAGAAAAAATAAAACTCTTCCACTTTCATGTATAAATGTATCCGCCGTGCACGTGTGTGGAGGTGGTATGTATAATGTTGTCGTAGTGATGTAAGATCTTGTGTTACTGTATCACGCAAGCAGCGTACCCAAGGGCTCGACGCCGAAGGAATGGACGTAGGCTTGAGACACTGCCGAGGGGGCCTAATCTGGTAACCACATAAAGCGGGTTTTTGGTGTCAAAAGGTCATTATAGAGTGGACCAATATGTGAACGATGGTGATGTCTGGAATTGACTCATCTCTGTGCATCCACAAAGAGCGAGTGTAACGTATATTGTATTGCTAATATATACGTTAAAAAGATAAACCCAATCGAGTTTCTTCCCGGTTCTCTTCGATGACTGGGTTGTTTGTCCTAACGGGTGGTAGTTTTAATGTTCATGAGCGCCTTATTACTAGCGCCCTAAAGCACTAGTTTCGTATAAATGTAAACTTTATGATTTGCGATTAATTGTTTTAGAAATGATGGCTTAATCGTAGGGTGTTCAAACTCCGCATGGATATACGAAGGTTTGATCCCTGGAATGATATTGAGCTTTACGAAATTTAGCTTTACTTTCAAGCCCATTTTCTGTATTCCGGTTGCCGTACTTAAGAGTATTTTTATTTTCTACGCAATGGACACGTTACGTCAGGTTATAAAATAAAGGAATGCGTCTAGCAGCCCTAGCTCTAAAAACAAAAGAATAATGTTTGACAACCCTGGTATTATTATCTTTATGTACTCTCCTGTCCTTGCTTCAAAACAGCAGCACTCAATTTTTTTCCTTAATTGAGAAGTGAGATTGTCAATTAGTGAAATATTTCGTTCCAAAAAAGGGAAATCGCCCTTTTTAGTTTACAGATTTGCACTGATGTTTTTTTATTACGAATCGAAACGTTTTCAGACTTCATTCTGCGAGTTATTTATGTTATCTTAACTAATATATGAAATGCGAAAGAGAGCTTATTTGTTGCGCTTTTACGACTTATTTTTACTGAAATTTTGCATATA